>QZGG01000402.1:0-151735 GCA_006409495.1 Sedum album
AATCCGATTAGGGTTTGGGTGGGTCAAGATAAACAAGATAAAGATAATGACATCTTCTCACGCGTCTATTGTTATGGTTGACCCGACCCGTGAAATTGGGCTGGGCCCGACCCAATAAATGCACTATAAATAGAGTGTTCTGCTAATCGAATGGATCGTGAAAAGCAAAGATTGAAACTGTGAAAACTGAAAAGTGAGCGATGTCGAAGAAGCGATTGCTGATGTTTTTGAAGCCTTTCGATTTACGTTCAAGCCGTCGGAATAAAGAGTTATCTGGAGTCACTAACCCTAAAGTATAATATTCTCTACTTCACTTATCTCTACTGTTTTTGTTTTGTTGAATAAATTTTTTTCAAGTAGAAGTTGATCGAGATTGGTTTTATTGTTTCCAAACACCAAAGTCTGCTTTTTTTTTCTGTTTTTTGATTGTTTATTTTACGTGATTGGGAACTTTGATGACATTAACTGCGTAAAGTTTGTAGCTTTTGCATTATTGTATGCTGAGCGGGTAATGCAGGTTACCTGTTTGATGGAATACCTCTTACTAATAGGTTGAATGGATATATATTCTGAAATCATCCTCATGAGTTTTATGATGTGGATTTTGTTGTGTTCTCGATTACAGAGTTTACCCATGTACTTTTAGGTTGGTATTAATGCAGCCAAAAAAATCAATTTTGATCACGATCTAGTAGATTTTGAAGTACTAAAAACTTCATAGACATTCTTTGGTCTTTGTTTGTTGGACTGCTTTTGATATTGAGTTTGATTCTCTTAAAGTTTAGTGACATTATTGAAAGATCAGATAAGAGTTAACTAGGGTAAAATAGCTTATGCAATATTTAGAAGAGAATCTGATATGAAATCTCCCTTTTGGGTGCATGTTTTTTGTTTTGTCTTATTTTCATCCTCAATGGTATCGCAGGTATTGGATTACATAGATAGCAGATGTACAGTACACAAAAACGCAATAAACTATTGTCAGGATGTATTGAGGCGCAAGTTCGTGGATTATGAGTCTATATTAAGAAGTGATCTAACAAAACCTATAACTGATGTCGACCTGGTCGTTACTGTTGGTGGGGATGGCACTCTGCTGCAGGCTAGCCATTTTATGGATGACTCGATACCTGTTTTGGGAGTAAACTCAGATCCCACTCAAAGTGACGAGGTAAGTTTTAGGTTAGCCACAAACCAGATATTCTCATGTTATGGCTCCACTCTTATATGTTAATTAGTAAATTTGGTCATTGCCATTCGACAGGTACAACACTGCAGCAATGAATTTGATGCAACTAGAAGCACGGGATATCCATGTGGGGCTACAACAAAAAATTTTGAACAGGTTGGGCAGTTTTTAAAGGTTTAATTTTTGATCTATTATTGTTTATAAAATTTGTCAAAATATTTGTGATAAGGGTCTTATCCTTGTTTGTGAGGAAGCATATGATTTTCTATAAATCTAGGCTAGATTATCTAGCTTTAATTAAATCAGAAAATTCACTAGCTAGAAACTGAAAAACAATAAATTATTTATCATTATCATAAGTCAAGCATGAGAATTTGAATATTTTGAATTTTAAATCACAGAAGAATTATTTTTTAAAATGTTTTTTGATCATATAATTGTATCATCAGGATTTTAATTTTGTATATGAAGTATCTTATTCTGGGCTATGAACTGTCAGAAACTTGACATTCCCATATTACGCATTGACGGTGGGTGAGAGAGTATCTGAAACAATAATATCCTCCTGCTGTGCTTTTTTGTTTAAAGTTTAGGTTTAGTTATTTACTTGAGTTGGACTTGGATGTATGTATCTCTTGAATATAATATGAAAGATTTGAGGGTATTTAGGTGCGGGCACTGATCATACCAAATATTAGGTTAGCCTCTTGTATCTTTTGTTTTGAGAGTGCATAAGAAAATCGCTACTTCGGTGTATTATTGTGTTTCGCCATAAGTGTTAAGTTGAGAATTTGGATACAGTTTACTGGTTTTCTTGAAGCAGATGTTGCTGAATATTTTATGTGTTGACAGCCCACAAGTTTTCTTCTTACACTACTATTTACTAGTGATGGTGATTATGTCAGGTACTTGACAACATCCTTGAAGGCCATATGCACCCTCTTAAATTAACAAGAATGGCTATTAGCGTGAACTCACACGCTCTTCCAACATATGCTCTTAATGACATTTTGGTTGCACACACAAGTCCGGCAGCTGTTTCTAGATTCTCATTCCGGTAAGAATATATATTTCCTCAATTCATTGAATCAACTACTCATGTTTACTCTTGATGTACATATTTGATGAGTTATTTTTATTTCATTATTGCAGAATTGAAAGTGATGATCACAGCCCTGCTTCACCCCTAATCAACACCAGATCAAGTGGTCTTAGAGTTTCAACAGCTGCTGGCTCCACGGCTGCAATGCAATCAGCTGGCGGGCATGTGATGTCAATCTTATCACGTGATCTGCAATACATGGTTAGAGAGCCCATAGAACCTGCAAGCTCCACTTCTCACTTACTGCACGATTTCATCAAACATGATCAGTCAATGAAAGTCACTTGGTCTTGCCAAGATGGATCAATATATATTGATGGCTATCATGTTACTCACGCAATCCAGCAAGGGGATACTATTGACTTATCTTCAAAGGCTCCGGTCTTGAATGTTTTCTTACCTCAAATTGGTCAGCATAGTGCGTCTAAATTCTAATTAGGAAGATCAAAAGTATTATAGGATCAGGACTCAGGTAATTGTTACCAAGTTAGATAATTCTTTATTTTGTATCTCCTAGTTCCTCATTTGACGTTGGACAATTAGTTATTTTTAATATATATTTTTAGTTATCTGATAGTGCCTTATGTTCACTCAATTTGAGTAAGATTTGTTACTTTTTTATTTAATAAATTTTAAACCTTTAACATTTGTTACTTTAAGCCATAAGAGTGTGTGCTCTGTTGGTTGAGGAACCTGACAAAGGAACCTCAGGGCCAGGGTTCGAACCCTGGCCTCACCAATTTACCTCAGATTTTTTCTGGGGCTTCATTCCTCCCGCTACGTGCGAGGAGGTCTTTCTTTCCTCCCGCGCGAGCGAGGAGGTTGTGTGTGTTGTGCAGGAGGCTTTCTTCCTTACTTGTCTTTGGATGTGGGGCTTGTTCGCGTCGGTGTTCATGAAAGTGGTGGTCGTGTAAGCAGAGCGGAGAGACATACGCGCTTGATTGGCTAAACATGTTTGTCAATGATTGGGTGAAGGTGTCCGTTGTGACCTGTGCTACTAGTGATTAGAATATGATTCTCATGTATGAGATCTTAGAACGAATTGTACCCATTGTAACCGCTATCAAAAAAAAAATTTAAACCTTTAAAAATATATTATTAATTTAGTATGAATGTATGATCATGAGAACTATTAATATTGTACCAATATTGGTAGCAATGATCATGGGAATTAAAGTTTATCAATATCAACAGTTGGTTTAATAAAAATCAACAAGATCTGTCTTTCTGTCCTACTGACTGAAACATATTTATCCTTCTAGAACCTTGTCCAGGGATGCGTTTATGAAATACGAGTTTAGTTCTAGGGAGAAATTTAAGTTTTGTAAGACATAAAGACATTATCTAAACCGTTGATTTTGATTGATTTAACGGTTGAGATTAAATTGAATTTTAATTAAAATAGGTGGTTGAATTTGCAAAATACACGGGCGGTTGAGATTGGCGTGGCGATTATGAATATGAACCGTTGGATGGATAGTTATCAAGGGTTGAGATGATGTCGCTCCGTCTTACAAAACTTTAATTGTCTTTCTAGAACCACTTCCTATGAAATACAATTTCTTGTTTTACCAAATTCAATCACTTGTATAATTTTGTTATAAAAATAGTAGCCTGGTAAAACAAAACTAATGGATGCGAGCAAGTATTCTGGTCTTATAAATAATTTTTTCCCTTGTTTCTAATTTTAAATTCATTGGTTGAATATTGAGAACAAATCATGCATAAAGTGATCCTTAAAAATTAAATTGTACAGATATTATTAGTAAAAATTTAGATGGATGAGATTTGATGACCAAATTATAATAGACGAAAAATATGTATATTCGAAATAGAAAGATAAATACGCGTATAAAGATAAGGTGAAAAATTCAGTTAGTTTCTTAAATTATAAATTATTTTATTAGTATATCTTTAATAATATGCATTTAAGGATAAAGATCTAGAAGAACATAGTATATTTATAAAACAGTAGGACAAAATCTGAACTATTTAAATTTATTAATCAACGGTTAAGATTAAAGATGGGTAATGAGTTAAAGTGGGCGGTTGAATTTGCGAAAAAACACAGGGCGGTTGGATTTGATGGTTGTTTTCTTTTAATCTTTTCTATTGGATCATAATTAATCAACGATGCGAATCGAGTGTCATTGTCTTACAAAAATATAGCTGCCCTCATCGAACTTTTCCCATGCATTCAATTAGTAATTTTTTATAGTAGAAAAAATAAAATAGAAGATAAAAAGGCTGTCAACAAGCATCTCCATAAAAGGCTTCAATCTTATCAGCTATCTCATCATCTTATACAATTTATAATGTCTAATTCAACACTTTCTCCCTGTTTGATAAGACACCAAGCAACCAGGCAGAATTACTTATGAACTAGCTTCATCAAACTTGATTAGATTTTAGGTAAAGGATCAAACAAAACGAACTAAATAGGTTATAAAACAAAACAAAATTTTAAATGTTCGTTTAAAAAAAATCAATGTTTAGATTTAATCGTTTAATATATTACATTAAATAATTAGGTATTTGTCAAATCAAAATATATTAAAAATATATCGTAATTATCATCTCCTCAATTTTTGGTAATCTATGAAAAATTTGATTATTCAATTTTCGAAATTCTTAGCTACCTTTTTCAAGTTCAGAGACAAAATTCCTAGCTATCGTAATTATCAGCTTCGCTGAATTCTTGTTGAGGTTACGAGACTACACTATGGAGTCCGGGATGGAAAGTAATACACATAACGTAAACTCGAGTGGAACGACCGATCCATCATGTTGTCACATTAGCTTAGATGAGTGTGCCTATACTTAGACATTATTATTATCTACGGTATTTTACGTTTTTTGTCCTCTTTCCAATTCTAGTAGCATTGTTGATTCGAGGAAGGATCATTTGCGACGCCCTACGTGGCGTGCGATTTCTGGGATCACGATCTGGATTTGATCCAACGGTCCACAATTTGCACTTTTTAAATTTTGTCGTTTAGCTACTTGCACAAATGCATATTGAAATGTGCATATAATTAAGAGAAAAATGCAAATAGTTAAAAAGTCAATCTGCACAAATGCAATGGATCGTAAAGGAACCGGACTCTTATGATTCAAGCTTTAAACTAAACTTTAAGAAACACGTCATCGTTCACATAAATTAAACATACAGTGTAATCATATCGGGATCGCGCTCATTTGCGACCCAAGGTTAGGTTTACGAACCTGAGACCCAGACAAACAACCGTTGGATACAATCTTACTTTCTCGATTTTTGTCTTTTTCTGTAAAAAGTCAAAGTCGCACGCATGCAGTCAAAATGTGCATACAATTAACTCGAAACTACAGAAATTTTAATTTTCAAAATACACATGCGCACTTGGGGTCGCAAAGAAACTGCACTCAATTATACCATTCAACTTTTGTATACTCTTACTCCACCAACTATTACATAATTTGGTGGTTATTTGGTCAGTTGACTTCTGATATACTAGCGTTTTTTAACTATTTGACACACATATTGCCAAATTAAATTTAGATGATTCAAAAATTTGTAGCCGTAGTTAAGTCCAACAAATAACATTTTTTTAAATTAATAATTTTAATTTTCAGTTCAAAATTTATATATATTTGGTTCATGAATTAAAAATATCTTATTATGAATCATACTGACTTATTTTTTCATATTTTGAGAAATTCAAATATGACAATAACTACTTGTTCGTCCCCAATCGAAGCAGTTTGTTTATTCCTTTTCTTTTAGTCACTCTGCGTTCTGGTGTATATTTAAAAACGAGTATGTTAGTCACATTAATCATACATTACTTATTATGTAAATGAGTACGTTTTTTTGATAGTGGCAGTAAAATGTCGGAATATGAGAAAAGGAAGTAAAGGTGGGAATAAATCAAACCACATCGGACTAATAATATAGGACAAAGTAGTCTAGTTGACTTTTCTCTAAATCAACACCAAACACACCCTCTTTCTCTAACCTCTTCTCAATTTTGGATCTTGTCAAGGCGGATTAAATCGGAAATCATTGACCCAATAACAAAAGACAAATCCTTAGAAAATTCAAATTTTCTATGCAGTGGTTGGTCCATCTCTCCATCCCAAACTCCAAATCCTTGCATGCTTGGCATATGTTCCAAAGCTCCACTCCAAACTCATGCATGTATGATACGTGTATGTTGGAACAATGCATGTGCACCGCATGTTTCTTCTTTAATATCAAGCTTATGTATGTGCCCCATGCGTTCCAAAAATCCATCCCAAACTGGTGCATGTATCACAAGTGCCTCTCCTTCTGCTAAAATCGACTCCCTTCTCCGTCGTGAACCACCTCGACCCCCGTGAAATACACTGATTGACTTATGATTTGGTAATCCCACTAGCGCTGTGTGAGGCCGTGCTTCCTTAACAACCTACGTAGGAGAACATACAAGAAATTTAGAAAGAGGAATTGAGAAATTTACAATATCATCCATAGATCTTATTGAAAACATGAAAAATAAAAACTAAGAATCGAAAATAGTCATTAATCTATTAGTTACAAAGAGAGGAGGAAGACGAATCATCTCCACGGAAGAATTGAAAAATAACATGTGAAATGACATATGCAATCTCACTAATTGACGAAATACAATCAATGAATACAAACAAATAATGTTATATACACGGTCAAAACAATGATTGAAAAGTAAAATTGTGCTTAAATTTTCAATATCTCAATTAGCCCACTCATGGTTTTGTTCTCAACTTTTATCTCGAGAGGCTGTTGTGTAATTGACTTGGACACACACAAGTATGCAGAGTGCTCATCTACGAAGGCGAGATTTCGCCATCTCCGCACCACCACTCCTCACCCGATCTCCACAACTAATCCCCATTCGCTCGCTCACTCTCCCATCCCCATTTTCCTCCCAAGCTCTCACACTCAACTCCAACTCAATCCGCCCTTCTCTGATAGCCACACACACCCACTCTCTTACCAGACTTCGTTGCGGCAATTCGTCGAACACCTCTGCTTCTGAAAAAAATCTTAGCGTAAGGGACTGGATTGTGATTGTAGGTGAAGGACTTTCTACGGCATTTCCTGTGTGGGTTGCTCTTGGTTGTTCTATTGGGTCTTCTCAGACCTGCCTCCTTCGATTGGGTTCGACCTAGATGGACTGTGCTTGGTCTCACGCTTACCATGCTGGGTATGGGTATGACTCTTACTTTTGATGATCTTGGAAAGGCTTTGGCTATGCCTAAGGAGATACTTACTGGTTTCTTTCTACAGTACTCGGTTAGTTATATTTCATCCTTTTGTTTCTGTTTTCTGTGTATTCACAAAATTATTCGCTCATAATCCCCATTTGACAAGTGTCGTATACTATCGCCTCTTTGGCATTGAGGGTAATTGCCAAGATTGTAGCATTCTAGAACTATTTTTTGAAACAATGACTGGTTAGAATGAAGATTTGAGTAACTTTATATGTTTTGGCATTTAAATGAAGATTATTCCTTAGGAACCGGGATAACAACCATTCTTACTGATCCTCTAAACTGCGGGTCTTCATTTTATGGGATCCTGTAGCTCCACTACTTGGTTTCTGCAAATTATGTCAAAAAATGCATTAAGATTAATGTCCAATTTGCAACCTTTGTCCCATTCCCATCTTATGAGCATTTTTACAAGGACCATCTTCTTTCAGTTTCACAATAAGTGAAAGAAACCTTCTTTAGGTGGAGTTGGACCTGCTGCTTGAGTATTGATTACCTTTTCTATGTAAACAAAAGTCTTTTTAAGTACTGCCCCTAGGATGAGGTATGGAACGAAATAAAAACCATAATGCAAATGCCATAACATAGTTGTATATAGTTTAAGAGCATAAACTCTCTTGAGCCATTTTATTTTTATTTTGATAAAGGACATAACTTGCTCTGAAGTACCATCCATTTTAACTCAAATTTCAGACTTTTAAATTTGTTTGATTTACATTATCAAACTAATTATTTTAGTTCACGGCCTTTCAATAAAAAATATGGAGTTGACATCTAATAATGACACAGTAATTTTTGATACATTTTAAGCCAGTGTTTAATGATGATAGGTGTTAATAAATTTCGTATTTTTTTTGGGAATTGGACAAATCATGTTGAAGTCAATCATTTGGAAATATTTTCCACGTAAAAGCTAGTGTTTGCTCTGTTAGTCCGGGATTATATGAAATATCAATATGCTCATTTTTTCACTTGGATACCGTGTGGTTTGATGGTATTGATTAATCTAATTTTCTATTTTTGTTGTTGGGTACCTGAGCTGAATAAGATATTAAAGTTCAATGCCTTTTATGATGATTGTAGAAATTGCCTAAATTTAAAAATATTTATAGTCCGATGCTTGTACTTTGTTTTGATACATTGGTAATTCAACTAACTTTTTTAGTTTTCTTACTATCTCCTTACTTATCTTAGTTGAAAAACATGTTTTGAATATCGCTTAGCGCAAGTTTTGAAGTTATCTACATAAGACTGCAAGGAGGTTTACAAGCAATTCTCTTCTGTTTTCTTTCCCATTATAATTTTTACACTCATAAAAGTGATATTAAATTTAAACAACCAGTCAAGAACTACACTCATGAATTACCCATAATAATATGGATTTGGGGTGTACTTTTGACTTGATCAAAGCTAATTTAAGGACACTTTAGATGGTCCATTTTTGGGTGAATCTATCACATAGATTTGGAAAGGAGTTGCTGCAATGTTGTGTGTTATAACAGCTAGCCTTTAAAGGCAAATTCTCATGTGATTTACATCTTTGAGGGTTTTATGCATATACTTTCTTCGCAAGTCTCCTTGAAACACACACATTTTGATTCACTTTTAAGGATTGTCTCGCCAAGAATATTATTTACATTGTATTGATTATGACATAATTGTTTCTAGCATAAAGATGCAAGCCAGCAATGTGGTCTGTAATCCAACTGCATTTACTCATATCAATTGAAATATGTGACTGCTTAAGGCAAATTATAGACTGTCCTGTTATCTGATCAGTTACTCATTATCGACCTTTTCATGTGTAGATCATTCTTTAGTAAGCATGCTCCACCCTTTTACAAGCAACAATCTTGTGTCAGTGTTCAATTATATCTTTTTTCATTAATTTGGTAGAGTTTGTCATTTGGCCAGATGAAATGAGATTGATGATGAAAACGGAACTGAAGAGAGAAGCATGAGTGTTAATGATGTTTTCTTTGACTGTGAATTGTGTTTGTCTTTAATTTTAAATTTATCTGCATATTTTGTACTTGTATTTCATTTGTTTCTCCTTAGACGGCAATAAAACTAAATCACCATGTCTTTTGGCCTTCTGGATGTTGCCTGCGATATTCTTTTGGTAATGGATCAGTTTACGTTCCTGATGTTAGTTTGTGCAGATACAAACTTAACCAACTTTAATAGTTGATTGGTTGCAGGTAATGCCAATTTCAGCTTTTTTTGTGAGTAGGCTTCTGAATTTGCCGCCCCATTATGCTGCTGGTTTGATACTAGTTGGTTGCTGTCCTGGAGGTAGGTGTCTATGACATTCAACTATGCATTTCACTTTGGTATCTACTACTACCTATCCAAATCGCTGATGTGGCATAATTTCAGGAACGGCAAGTAATATTGTCACTTATATTGCACGGTAAGTGTGATTAAGTAAGGTAGATAGATTGCCACTCCTGTTCTCTGCCATCTGTACTAATACAGATAATGTTATTTCTATTGCAGAGGAAATGTGGCTCTTTCAGTGTTAATGACAGCTGTGAGCACATTCTCAGCTGTGGTGAGTAATGCTGAGAATGGCTTCATTATGTTCATGTTCTTTTTATAAGTTGTATGTTCTCTTTTTCTAATCCCTAGTCTCTATGCTATGGTATTAAAATCACACTTAGTTTAAAGTGCTTATAAGTTATCAACCAATCTGTCTCACAATCTTGCTTCCAGTAAGAGTGAGCCAATCCTGTTTTTTTTCATTTCAGATAATGACTCCCTTTCTTACTGCCAAACTTGCTGGGCAGTACGTCGCAGTGGATGCAGTTGGACTTCTTAAGTCAACCATGCAGGTCTTCATCTCACAAATACTGATTTGCTCGTTTTCTATAATCTAAGTGGCCTTATAAGCTTTGGTGAAATGGTGAGTGCAGGTTGTGCTTCTTCCTGTTTTGGCTGGTGCCCTCCTTAATCAATACAGTCAAAGGCTTGTACGACTTGTCTCACCATTAATGCCTCCCATTGCTGTGGGGACAGTTGCTATATTATGTGGTCATGCCATTGCCCAGAGTTCTTCTGCAATCTTAATGTCTGGCAAACAAATTGCTCTTGCTGTGTTTCTCCTTCATGCATCTGGATTTTTCTTTGGCTACATGCTTTCCAGGATTCTAGGCATAGATATATCATCATGCAGAACCATATCCATTGAAGTTGGCATGCAGGTAAATATACAAATATTAGTGCAATTCATTGACACAAATTGCTCTCTAGTCTCTATCAATAAAATAACTTCCACCTACTGATAACTTGAATATCTTTGCATGCAGAATTCTGTACTGGGTGTAGTTCTTGCTACTCAGCACTTCGGAAACCCTCTCACAGCAGTACCTTGCGCAGTATCAAGTGTTTGTCACTCGATATTTGGCAGCGTGTTAGCAGGAATATGGCGGCGGCAAAGTGTACCACTCGAACAGAATGATCCAAAAGTTTCCTAAATATATACCTTTGAATGGGGCTGTGGCCTGTTGCAGTTGTCAAATAGAAATGATATTGCTTTTGAATCGTGTTTAAGGGTTATTGTATCTGGACTAATTGTCATTTTGTATTTTTGATTCTTTGAAAACGAAACCTGTAAACTCAGTATTAACTCTAGAACAGATCAGAACAAGCTACAGCAACAGCACAGATCAAATCTTGCCAATGAGAAAAGTTCCGCAAAACAGGAATTCAATATATTTCCTTTTAAGCAATACGAATTACTTAACAAACAAATGCAGGACTTTAATCAAACTAGACACAGAGGATTTTAACGTGGAAACCGGCGATTCGCCGGAGAAAAACCACGGAGCCCCTTCGGGGGACTCAACCAAACAATCCACTAAAAAGGCCCTAAGGCAAATGTTTTACAGCGAATTAGAAACGGAGATTAACAGCAAATAACAACACCAAGAACAACCAACAAATCAAGCTACGAATCAACTCCCTGTTTCGAATCAAGGAACTGCTTCAGAGCATTAACAGCGGCGGCTTCAGCTAGCGGACGGCCAATCAATGACGTCAACCAACACCGACGACTCTGCTCCAATCTCGATGCTCAAATCTTCAAGAATCAATCGAATCGCTCTCGGAATCTTTTGAAATCGCGTGACCTAGATTTTGCGCTCGATCCCCAATTTAAATGAAACGCAGACAAGCGCTTGAGGAGGACGAATCAAACGACGCAGCTTTGTTATCAAAACGTTGTCGCTCCACTCAACGCACTCTTTCACTTTAAAACTCTATTCCCTCCAGTTCAAACGATGCCGTTTTGTGCATTCTTCAGTAAACTTTTGTGTTCAGTTTTCAGACTTTTCCAAACCTGCAACACTGATCAAAAACAAACCAAAGAAGCACTACACTGCTTCTATTAACACAAGGCTCATTGGCTTTGAGCCTGAGCACAGTTCAAAACAGTGATAACACTAGGAGTATTATTTCAACATATACCCTCCTAATCCTAGTTTATAAGTGTTTTGTCTGGTCAAATTCCCTTACAAAGGTACACTTCCCTTTTTCACTGTGTCAACAGATAAGAAGCATTAAAAATTAATAACCTTACCAAGGTACACTTCTGATAAACTTCAAAAACAGTTTGGTCAGAAAGCTTTGTGGTTGAGCTTACTCCAACAGGTTCTGTCAGGCTCAACTCTAATTCCCCTTTCAGTTCACCTCCTTGATGTTCAGAAAGTTCCTGCAAAATTCAAATTTGGCTACTGGAACTATCTTTGTTCCGAAATCCGCAGGGTTAGAACTTCCAGGAATTTTCTCAACTAAAAGCTCTTCAGATTCAACTAAATCTCTTATAAAATGAAATTTAACAGATATGTGTTTAGACCTTTCATGAAAAACAGGATTCTTGCACAAACATAGAGCACTCTGGGAATCCATATGCAATCTAGGTAAATAAACCTTATTTTCTATTTCACGCAAGATACCTTTCAACCAAATAGCCTCCTTGGAGGCTTCACAGGCTGCTATGTACTCAGCCTCAGTAGAGGAGAGTGCAACAATAGGTTGCAGCTGTGATTTCCAGGAAATACAGCTGCCACCCCATGTAAAGAAAAATGAGGTAGTTGATCTCCTGTTATCCTTATTAGAGGCATAATCAGAGTCAACAAAGCCATGCAATTCAGGTTCTTTAGTAACATTATTACCAAATACTAAACCTAAATCTTTTGTGCCAAAAATATACCTCAATAAGTATTTCATAGCTAGCCAGTGTTTCATACCTGGGTTTGTCATATATCTGCTCAATACAGAAACTGCAAAAGCCAAGTCAGGTCTAGTACACAACATCATATACATTATAGAGCCAACAGCTACATCATAAGGTATTTTTTCCCATTTCCCTTTTTGCTAACTCAGTAGATGGACAATCATTCTTGGATAATTCCAAGTGTCCTCCTAATGTATAGGTGAAGATTTTATATTATCTAGCATGGAAAATTTATCAAGAACCTTAAGTATGTAGTCTGTTTGAGATAAGGAGATTATGCGCTCAGGTCTGTTTCTAATAATCTTTATTCCTAAAATCTTTTGTGCTTCACCCATATCTTTCATTTCAAAATGTAGTTTTAATTTAGACTTTATATCTGAAATAGCACTCATCAAGTTACTAATAATCAGTATATCATCTACATACAGGAGCACATAAAGAATCAGGTTATTCTTAGAGTTCTTCATATACAAGCAAGTATCATATTCACTCCTCAAAAAACCTAAGCTAATCATAACAGAATGGAATTTCTTATTCCATTGACGTGGGGATTGTTTTAAGCCATATATAGACTTTTTCAAGAGACACACATGAGAAGGGTACTTCTTATCCACAAAGCCCTTTGGTTGCCTCATATAAATTGTCTCAAACAGATCTCCATGAAGGAAGGCTGTTTTTACGTCCATTTGGTGTAATTCCCAGTTATAATGTGAAGTCATAGCTAACAAAAGACGCAAGGTTTTATATTTAACAACAGGGGCAAATATTTCAGTATAATCAATGCCCTCCCTTTGTGAGAAACCTTTGGCCACTAACCTGGCCTTAAATCTAGGTGTTTCAGTAGGGTTATTAGGTTCTTTAATTTTAAAAACCCATTTAGAATCTATTGTCCTAGCATCTTTAGGTAATGGAACTAATTTCCATGTATTATTATCATACATTGACTGAATTTCTTCAGTCATAGCTAACTTCCAATCATTTGAAAACTTTGAACTTATTGCTTGTTCAAAAGTTTCAGGAGTGGGATATTTCAGATTTTCAGCAATACAAATAGCAAACTCAGCAGCACCATTCAAGTTTTCAACCAAGTTAACAAACTTATCATTGATATACTTTGTATTAGGAATTCTAATTCTAGCAGATTTATCCCTAGCAAGTTGATAGTTGTCTAAATCTTGATTATTAACAGGCACAATTTCAGCAGGGTGACTAGTTTCAGCAGTTGATACATCTCTATTTGCACTAGTATTGCAGTCAAGATTCACATCAAGATTCACACTAGTATCAAAATCAGGATTTTCAGTATTAATATCTAAAACTTGGTTACCTGACTCCCCTGCCTGCTGAGGTTGGTAATTTGAAGACATAGTTTGATCAGTTTGAGTCCCTCCTGTATCAGCAGTAGGAAATACTCCTGACCAGCTACCTTCATTGTTCACTGATGTATCTACCCCATGTCCTCCATCAGAATTAGGATCTGATAACTCAGCAGGTGTGTCAAAAGCATCCTTAAGAGGATCTATTTCACCTGCATTCTCATTTGAAAGATTAGCTTTTTCCTTAAAATAAAACACTTTTTCATTAAAACTAACAGACCTAGCTATGATCACCTGATACCCTCCTGGTTTAATAAGCAAAATTTTATAGCCTTTTGTACCTTGAGGATATCCTAAGAAAACTCCTTTAAGAGCTCTTGGTTGTAGCTTACCAGATTTAATATGTGCATAAGCCAAACAGCCAAAAGTTTTTAGGTGATTTAAATTAGGTTTACTGCCTGTCCAAAGTTCCTGGGGAGTTTTAAAATCAATTGAGGAAGAGGGTGATCTATTAACTAAATATGCAGCTGTTATTAAAGCTTCCCCCCAAAGGGAACTTTTCAGTCCAGCATCAAAGAGCAGACACCTTGCTTTCTCAAGCAAGGTTCTGTTCATCCTCTCAGCAATACCATTTTGCTGAGGGGTGTATGGAACAGTCAAATGTCTTCTAATACCAAATTCAGAACATAAAGAATCAAAATCCTTGTTACAGAATTCTAAACCATTATCAGTTCTAATGCATTTCAGCTTAAGGTTTGATTGACTTTCTGCATAGACTTTCCATTTACTAAAATTTTCAAAAGCTTCATTCTTTGATTTTAACAGATACACCCACACCTTTCTAGAAAAATGATCAACAATTGAAAGAAAATAGCTCTTACCTCCTATGGTAGATACCTGTGCAGGACCCCAAAGGTCTGTATGCACATATTCTAAAGGATTATTAACTGCAAAAGAAGATTTAGAAAAAGAGTGTGCTGTCTTTTTTCCCATAACACAGGTTTCACAAAAATCCAGAATTTCAGGTTTAAAGGAAATAATACCAGATTTATAAAGTTCATGCATACCAGTTTTTCCTAGATGTCCTAGTCTAGCATGCCATAGCTTAGTTTCAGACAGATTCTTGCTAGAGTCAATAGCAGCATTCAATTCAGAAGACATTAAAACAGAGTAAAGTCCTCCTATATTCTTTGCCTTTATAATAACCTGACCTTTTCTAATTACATTTTTAACACCATGTGATGTAACTATTTCACAGCCAAGGTCATCAAGCACAGATTCAGACATCAAATTCCTTCTAAGATCAGGAACCCATCTCACATTTTGCAAGATAATAGCAGTACCATCATGTAAATTCAAAGGAACAGAACCCATACCTTTGATCTTTAATGTAGTCTGATCTCCTAACTTAACACTTCCTTCATCACAGAGGGTTAGTGAAGAAAACAGAAATTTATATGGAGTAGCATGCATAGTACACCCAGAGTCTAGAATCCAATTAGAAGAATTACTGCTAACTGACACACTAAGCAATTCAGAATCAACACACAAGAGCTCAGCTTTATAATGACCTTTAGTTTCACAAACATTAGCATTTTCTTGCTGATTCTTGCCCTTAGATTTTTCTTTCTCTGCATTCTTCCTCTTAAAACAGTATTCAATGGTGTGATTTTCCTTTTTACAATAATTACAGAATCTAGCAGGCTTGTCGGCAGGGGACTTAGGGTTTTTATTTTCAGACTTATCAGATTTGTCAGATTTCTTACCCTTTTTCTTTCCCTTTCCTTTAACAACCAAAACCTCATTCTTAGGTTCTGTTTTAGAGTTTGCCTTAGACTTAAAAGCCTTAATATGCTCTTCTTTCCTACAGATCATTTCAGTGATCTTTTCTACAGTGACCTCATCTCTAGCATATTCTATACATCCCTGAGATTATCAAACTGAGAAGGAAGAGAATTAAGCAAAATAACAGCCTGCAACTCAGGATCTATAGGTTTCTTACACCTTTTTAGTTCCTGATTAATCCTAAGAAAAACATTCAAGTTATCTTGTAAAGAAACAGCAGTGTCCATTTTAAAATTTATGAGCCTACATAACAGAGTAAGCTTACTTGGCAATGATGTGGAGGAATAAAGGTATCCAAGTTTCCCATAACAGCTTTGGCTCATCCTCAGGCAAGTCATTGATCTTGATCATGACATCATCACCCAGTTTTACAAGATGGCAGAGTAAGCCTTGCTTTCAAGGACTTTCTTTTGGCAGCAGATACGGCGGTTCAGCTGGCCAAGCTTGAGTTACAGCCCCATAGATTCTCCATTATAAGCACAGCCCTCATCTTTCTTTCCACAGGTTGAAGTCACCTGTTCCATGCCATTTTTCAATCTTGGTCAAGTCTGACATTTTTCAGAAAAAGAAGATAGTCAGTATTGTATCCAAGAATTGTTCTAGAGCTACACAGACCCAAGAAAACAGATTAAACCGCTCTGATACCACAATGTAAACTCAGTATTAACTCTAGAACAGATCAGAACAAGCTACAGCAACAGCACAGATCAAATCTTGCCAATGAGAAAAGTTCCGCAAAACAGGAATTCAATATATTTCCTTTTAAGCAATACGAATTACTTAACAAACAAATGCAGGACTTTAATCAAACTAGACACAGAGGATTTTAACGTGGAAACCGGCGATTCGCCGGAGAAAAACCACGGAGCCCCTTCGGGGGACTCAACCAAACAATCCACTAAAAAAGGCCCTAAGGCAAATGTTTTACAGCGAATTAGAAACGGAGATTAACAGCAAATAACAACACCAAGAACAACCAACAAATCAAGCTACGAATCAACTCCCTGTTTCGAATCAAGGAACTGCTTCAGAGCATTAACAGCGGCGGCTTCAGCTAGCGGACGGCCAATCAATGACGTCAACCAACACCGACGACTCTGCTCCAATCTCGATGCTCAAATCTTCAAGAATCAATCGAATCGCTCTCGGAATCTTTTGAAATCGCGTGACCTAGATTTTGCGCTCGATCCCCAATTTAAATGAAACGCAGACAAGCGCTTGAGGAGGACGAATCAAACGACGCAGCTTTGTTATCAAAACGTTGTCGCTCCACTCAACGCACTCTTTCACTTTAAAACTCTATTCCCTCCAGTTCAAACGATGCCGTTTTGTGCATTCTTCAGTAAACTTTTGTGTTCAGTTTTCAGACTTTTCCAAACCTGCAACACTGATCAAAAACAAACCAAAGAAGCACTACACAGCTTCTATTAACACAAGGCTCATTGGCTTTCAGCCTGAGCACAGTTCAAAACAGTAATAACACTAGGAGTATTATTTCAACAAAACCCAGTAGGGGGAAAATTTCCTTTCAAATTTACACATGACTGGAACATAAAATAGACAGAAAATCAGAATATAACAGTTCCATGTATTATGTTTCCATATTGTTTAGAATAATTGAAACAGCATGCTTCCTAGAAGTCCTCCGATGATCATTAGAACAGGTACGCTTGTAGCTGCAACTGCATTACTTTTTTGATCCTTTCCTGAGGTAGTTTCTGTTGCATTTGCAGGGCATGCAAGACCATCTTTCCCTTCGCGGCACAAATTGGCAAAAAGTCCAGGTGGATACTTACCATATAGATTGATGTAGCTGAACATAGTCGTGGCGCAATCAGTTTTCTCGTCGTTGATTTTTTCGACAAAAGGGCAAGCGAATTCCTTGAATGCTGTGCAGCAAGCCTCTGCAGTGTACCTAGGACCCTTGCACTGGCTTGTCAGGATGGTGTAGTTCTTGTTCTCAAAATCCTCGGTACAAGCTACAAAATGAAAATGTATGCAACCTTTTACAAGTCTGCCAGATTTTAACATTGAAATTTTAGAAATGCAAACCTATAGACATAAAAACCTGCTTTGGCCTGAAGGAGGAAGCGGCCAGTGGACGCATGAGCCTGGAGCACATCATCTGCGCGCAAAGTTATCGTTGTAAGTACATGAGAAATAAGAGGAAGAAAAGGGGACCAAAGCCTAGGCTTACCAGAAATGTAGGTTTTTTGAGAGGCAACAAAGGCAATGAGAAATAAGAGGAAGAAAAGGGGACCAAAGGCTCTCTTAGCAGCAGACATTTTTCGCACCTCCTAAGAGATTTTGAAATCCCCAAGAGTCCTCCTTGCTCTATCTGATATGATATCCTGTCTACTCTCTTTTTTTCTTCTGTTAGAGAAATGTTCTATTTTTGATGCACATTCCTGATATTTCTCTCGGAATTCATTCCCTGCCAAGCTATATTTGGTCAACGCAGACCAAGGAGAGGACAAGCTTATCTCACTGTCTCACTCTCTATATCTATTTTCTAATGGGTTTTTCTTAGATATGTCAAATGGGGCGGGTATGACCCGGTTATAAAGGGTAACGTGCATAAACGGGTAACGGGTATTATTTATCCGTTTATTTAAACGAGTATAAACGGGCGGGTATATAGGATAACGGGTATAAACGGGTAACGGGTATTAATTTACCCGTTTACCCATTAAATACCTGTTTATCCATTAATAACTCATTTACCCTTTAACTACCTATTTTTATTTTACCAATTATTCAATTATTTATAAAATACGAAAATGGGTATCTAATTTTTTAGTAGATTGACGGTAGTTATGAGTAGAACTTGATGAATTTTTCTAATGAAATATAACGGGCGGGTAATGGGCGACCCTAAAATAAAAGAGTATAAACGGGTAACGGATATGATTACCCTTTATCTCTAAACGGGCGGGTGTAGACATGTATTTTAACGGGCGGATAAAGGGCGGGTAACGGATAATGGGTAATTTTGACATATCTAGTTTTCCTGAAAGCATCAATTTTGCTAAATTGTTTTCAGTTTTTCCTTTTGAGGTGTGGCTTTCATCATTTGTCAAGTAGAGTTCAGAGTTTCATGGTCCTGTATCCCCTTAAATATGTTCTAATTATCTTTATTGATTTGAAAGATCCATCTACACAACAAGGAAAGACAGCAGAGTAAACTCCGAAGTGACCTGCATTAGTTTCATTTTCTTTTTAGATGTCTCTAATATTTGTCCACTTTCAACCATTATCAATCACACATTTTAATTTTTCCCTAAAATCTTGTAAATCATTTGTTTTCAATCACATATTTACATTTATTACTACCTTAAATAATATAAAAATTATAATTTTGGACAAACAAAAAGAGACTGAGGGAGTACTTCGAATTGGATGCTTTTCGATCATGTGCATCCAGTTTCTTTTTCAGATCTAAATTTTTTTCAACAAATATTGAGCTAAGAATTTATGTTGATGTCTGAAACGCCAAAAAATCAGCAGTGTCACTTGTCATGACTCCAACCTTTGTAGGAGTTTGGTCTGAAGAATTGATTTTCTTTATCAAGAACTTGGTTTAATAATTGTGTTACTTGAAAATCAGTATCTTGAGAAGGAAAAATGTGTTGTTATTATTAAAGTTTCAATCCCCTCCGAGGTCCTAGTCAAAATGAAGATGAGCCTATAGTGGATCAACTTCATGAACATGAAGCTATTGTATACCAAAACCAAAGCATCTGTAGCGGTCGACTTCTATAGGAGCAAGGAGCAAGAAATTTCTCCAATTCATATGAAGCGACAATTGTTCGAGGAGAAGAAATGCTTGGAGAGAAGGAAAGTTCCTGAGGAATTGCTCGGCGAGCTACTGGCAAAGAACGTGTTGAGCGCGTCAGATCTGGAGAAGAAGAGAGAGTGTGCTATACACGGTGACCCAAACGCATGCATACGCGTATAAGTTTATGGCCCAACGGGCTTTTTTGTCCAACAGTCTTATTTTAACGGTTGTATGCTTTCCAACGGATATAAATTTCAAAAATAAAAAATTAGATTTTGTTCTTCACTTGAATCTGATTCTTTACCTATAAATTAGAAGTCTCCCATGCTCATCAATGTATCTTCATAACTACTCATATTCTACTCAAAATTTCTCATCTTTTTGTACAATGTCAACTCATTGGTGTATGTCCAAAGATGTGCAGTTATGTGTATCATATTGTCATCAATCCACTGATCCGATCTCCGACAATAGGCAAAAAGGTTGACAAATTGTGGGACAAAGTTTACAATGATTTTTTGGCGAATTGGGCGGTGCGTGAAGATGAATAAGTTATGTCCTTAGAGCTAAGAACTCAATCAACACTTACCGCACGTTAGAACAAGCTGAAGCCAAATTTAATTTTTTTTGAGTTCATGTATTTCCTACGCAAGAAGCAATCTGGAATCCAGCGGCAATGTATAAGATGATGTATTTTATTTTAATGAAATATTTTTATTATTTGCGCTTGTGATTTTTTAATAGTATTTGATTTTTGATGTTAACATATACGCAAAGCTCAGACAATGTATGTTGCGACCAAAAAGAAGACGTTTATACATTTTGAATGTTGGGAAGAAATTAAAGACCATCAAACATTCACACCTACTCAAATCATTCCTTCGCCAAAATATTGCATACGAAGGTAGCCCTATTATTGAAGAATTTCATGGAAGTGAAATACCTTTGGATCAAAGTTGCGAAGATCCCCTGTTTTCAACACCGTAAAGTAATACTAGAAGTTCATCAAGTCCGGTTAGACCGCCGGGAGTAAAAGCGGCCAAAGAAACAAGAAGAAAGGGTAAAAAGATTGTAAGTTCAACTTACGCTGAAGCATTGCAAATAATTGCAAACAACAAAAAAACAATTGGAAATTCAATAAACGCAAATCGACATGGCTCACAAGCAAATGAAGCATACCCACGAAATGCAAGCATGCGACGCGAATGTTAGAAAATTGGAGGAAGAGACAAAGGTAATGCAAATGAATACTGACCTTATGACTCCAAAGTCTAAGAAATATTTTTCAAAGAGGAAAGCTGGTTTTCTTTGTTGGTATTTTTCATTCATTCTTTGTTGGAAAGTTGAAAACTCTCATCAAAATTGTATGGATCCATCGTATAGCAAAAAGATTAATGAAAATAATCAAACTGAGCTAAGGAAGAAGATTGAAGGTGTATGTTTACATGATTTGTGATCCTCATTTTATAAAGTTTTGGAATTTATCCTCGAGTACACGTGTATTGTTATTATTGATCAAAATCTTATTGCAATCTAAGACAATAATGTATACAAATTTGTTATTACTGTTTATAATTCTTATCACATTAGAAATCAATAATGTACACGTGATTTGTTATTATTGCTCAAAAATCTTATCGCAATCAAGATCAATAATTTAAAAATTAATTTACAAATATTCACGTTAAATATAAAACATGTGAATATTTGTAACGTGAATGTAACGTGAATGTAACGTGAATATGTAAATTATTTTTAAATTATTGATCTAGATTGCGATAAGATTTTTGAGCAATAATAACAAAACACATGTACATTACTGATTTCTAAAGCTTCTCCATTTATAATATATAGACGAGTGTTAGGAAATGTTTAAATAATTCATTTTTTCAGAATTCAAGAAAGAAATTAAAGGATCTTATATTTTCGGATATCTTTATTCTATTTCTCTCCTCCATAAATAATATCAATCACATTAACAAACCAACAACTCCAACAACAAAAACATATCCACCAAAGAAATATTGGAATTCATGCAAAAATGACAATAAGATGTAAGATTGTAGTTTTGCCTCCCCAACCTAAAGAAGGTGACGAATCTCAAAGCAATCTAACGTCTAAAGATTCTCTCTTCAACAAAGCATTAATTTTGTAAGGTTCTTTACATTTTTTCTTTTTGAAGGGTATTTCATCATTATGTCTTGTAAAGCATAGAATTTCATAAGCTATCCTCCCCTTTTTATTTTTGTTAGGTCACTTCTAATTTGAGATTTTTTACTTCTTAAAATTGAGTACACAATCGAGAAAGAGAACAAAGTAAGCCCTAAAGTGACATGCCTTGATTTTCTGTTACCTCAAATTAGGCGATGTTTATTAACTTAGCTCCGATCTTCAAAGAAGCACTCATCCACTCCAGTGCATGTTCACTCTTTGAAATTTCTATCAGGTAAGGGTTCGTTGATCGGGATACTGATTTCTCCAACCCCTCACTTATATAAATCACATGCCAATTGCTATTGGATCACATTAAATATTTGTTTATTAATCATTATCATGTTTTGAAAATAGGTATTGGATATTTAAAAGAATAGTATTCTTAATCTTTACAATCCAAGACTCCAATATATTCGAGAATGTGCAACTGCTTCAGATTCTCGCATTTTACCAACTTTCGAGAATATTCAATTTCGATATTGTTATTGACGCGCCTTTATTATTTGTTATAGCTTCTGTTGCACCTTATATTCTAATTTTCCAATTATATCTATTAATATTTTTGATCATGCATTAACTCTTTGAACAACTTAATGACAAAAGACATCATACATAAATGAGACTAAGAAAATAATATAAACATCTTTAAAGCAAAATTCTTTTAAAATAATGAAATCAAAAAAATGCATTTTTTAAAATTACGTTTGAAAATTATATATGATAGCATCAGCATGTAGCATTTTACGGCCTATAATAAATTTTTATTCTAATCTATAACTATAGGTAGATAATTGAATCCTTTGATTTAGAAATAAAATATCAAATTCAAAAACTCATTTAATTTTTTACGGTAAACTGTTGTTCGCAGAACACGATCATATTCCCTCAATCTTGTATTTGCATGCTACAACCTATTTATGACCTTTTATTTGCAACGCGTGTTCAAAAAATACATTTTAATCTATTTGAATGTACCAAAAGCTATTCAAGACCTAGTTGTAAATTGTAATTGATTTTAGGGTAATATTAATTTTAGTCCCCTCGGTCCTTTAAATAGAAAGTATCATCTTCACTGATATATTCATATACGAGTCTGGTTTCTTTGAGACCAAGGAGGAGATCAGACGGTTGATATAAATTATATACTATTACAAGATAGTGAAATGCATATATACATACATAAGGGTAAAACGGGTATTGAAGAAACTGAAATTTTCTCTTTCATCAGATTCACTCACCACAGAGATAACACACTCTCACTCAACTCTCTCCTCAAACTCTCTCCTCAAACTCTCACCTCATCGACTCACCCTCGCTCATCTTCTTTACTCATCTTAAACTGAGTCATTTTCTTCTCACCTGCTCAGTCTTCCTCATCTTCTCAACTCACCTTGAAATCATTTAATAGTGAAGTTGCATTTAGTGTTTGATATGAGTTGTCGAAAGAGTTTGATATCAGTTGCCGAATGAGTTTTATATAGGCTTTCGAATAGGTTTGACGTAGGCTGCCGAATGAGTTTAAAATCGTTTCTCAATGAGTATCATATGTCAACTATGTGCACACGCTTGTGTGCATATTGCTTCTGAGTATCTATGACAAGTTACAGCAAAAGCTAAACAGCATATTATATAAATCTAAAAGTTTGCATATTAGTAATAAAGGTTGTAAGTGAGATTGTAACTAGACACGTGGATGAACGATGTGTGTTGGATTAAAAATAACCAACGCTTCGAATGGAGGTCGTAAGGTCTCAAATAAAGGCCTGGGTCTCAATTGAGGGCCCCTCATTCATTTGCTATGAACTTATTTTTCTTTTTTATCTAATCTTCACTGTCTTACCTCGCAGAATGTTACGGACGTAGTTATGGATAAAAGCGTAGCAAGATATTGTATTGAAAAGGCATTGAATGAATATATTTCCTTTCGCCTCTATCTCTTCTTCTCCAAGAAACCCTAACCTCTATATATTCTTTTTTCTCATCTTGTATTCTTCTATTTCTCACTAACTCCTTCATCTGTTACGATTATCGTATCATTCTTTTATTACAATTATCTCGTTGTTATACATTTTAGAACCATCTAATGATGACCTACTGGACAACGATATCATTTAAGTTCAAATTTATTTATTCAATGCATCCCTAATCCACTCTCTAATAAAGCATCTTCATTAGCTTTCATTCACCACACCTCTAAACATGGATCTCCAAGTTTCCACCAATCAAAGAACACCATGCAAGCATCCCTTCAATCAAAGATCTCTATGTCTCTACCAATTAAAGACCTCCATGCAAGCACCCCTCCAATCAAGAAACACCATGCAAAATTCTTCCAGTCAAGCTTTCTTTATCGGAAATTTGTCTCTTTTTACCACAATAGAAGCATTTGTCATCCTTCTCTGCAATGCGCTTTGAAGAAGAGTTATTCAAACTGAGTTTCTGGTTGGCAACCTTCAATGGCTTAGACAGGAGCATCAAATCAAATTTGTGTTCAGTCTTTTCTTCAGACTCCTCTTTTCCTTTAATTTCTTGAACTTTCCTTTCTTACTGACCAATGCTATATGCTTTTCTTGTTTTTTGAGGTTCATGTTCCTCGCGTTTTTATTTCTCAATAAGCATGTTGTTTTCGAGCTTAGAGACCAGCTCCTCTAGACTGATCCTCTTTGTGTCAAGAGCAGCCAAAATTCCTGAAATATCATCCCATTCTTGAGTAAGTCCTTGTAGGAAGTGATGAGCAACCTCTCATTTCTCATACTCATTTCCCAGTTTTGACAAAGTTGATAGACGTTCTTGATCCTTGAATGGTAGCCATGTATCTCGTCCTTATCTTGACGATGACTTTTATACTTCATCTGAGCAGTGAGGATCTTATTCCTCATGACGTCTCCAGAACCTTCATAGATTCTTTTGATAACATCCCTGACCTCTGACTGGTCTTTGTAGATCATGACCTTGTCAAGATCTCCTAGTTCCAGTGCTACATGAAGTACCTTCATAGCTTGATCGTTCTTTTAAAGCTTCTTGAAATTCTTATTAGTGTATAACCCTCTACAGATGATCCCTTTTTTTCCAAAAAATGCAGCGCCCACTGTACTATATCACTTGGTTTTGACTTTGTTCCCTTCAAGTCCTTCTGTGTCCAACACAGGTTATTGTCTCCCGTCAAGTACATATACCTTCACACTCAGCTTAAGAATTTGTCAAGTTTTGTCATCATCAAAAGATCATATGAGTTCTTGTTCCAACACCAAGGTTGGCCAAATGGCATTTACATGTGGTGATATGATCATTGGCGTCCTAAAGATGAGTTTAAATTTCAGTACGGAGTATGGACAGTCATCTGTTATTTGTTACATGGATGAATTGCGAACCTACAGATTTTGAAGAGATTGCTTATCGTAAAGGACCTAAATTGTTTTTTTGGATTAGTTACTTTTGTCAGCCGTTTAATACCTTGGTTTGCCAGCTGGGTGGGATTCATATCAAGAAAAGTGGTTGTAAAATATGCCATAAGAGTAAAGAAAATATTTTATGGGGCTAGCATTTTTATGCGTACATGAGTTCACACTTCATGTGGCACTGTACATTCTAAGAGTTTTTTTAATGGACTTTTCTTCACTTGTGACCATGAGTATGTGGACGTGCATCCGGTAATGCGTAGTTATTTGCTTCAAGTGTAAAAACGACATCGTTTTGACGTTCTTTACTATAACCCTATGTAGTTTGAGTGAATCCTTTCCTAAAACTGCGCAGTTTTGGCTATAGCTTTCGCTGCACTAGATCTCAATCCTGAGCATGTACGCGAGGTTCTCAAATGCTTGTTGGTTTCCAAAGATATCATGTAGTTCTACAAATTCAATAACCAGGTACCAATATCTTCATTCTAGAGCTGAATTTTTGTGTCACACTGCATCCAAGAGTGTCCCTAAGATTTAGTAGTTTTGTATCGAAAACCTGACTATAAAACCATCAACAAAACCTCCCGAGTTGTTCAGATATTCAACATGAATTAATATAGGAGTTTTTACTCATCCTGATTGAAAATTTTAATTGATGGGTCTACACGGTGTAAGAAAGCACGTGCACTGTTTGTTCGACATTCGGCTTGATTTTCCTGGCAAGTGACAGACAGAAATAAAAGATGAAGTTTTATTTCATTACTTTTACAAGCCATCCCGTTTTAGGTGGAAGGATCATTTGTCGTTGGATTAAAATAATCCAAGGACAAGGATATATGCCACTTGTCTTACTAAAGTACATTTGTATTAATGTTTGTTTTTCTTATTTAGTCACGAGGGTTATTTTGTCTTTTAATGAAATTGTCTTCCTATTTCAATTTTATATTGGTCTGATAGTCACTCTTAGACCGACTCTCTCACCGCCTCTCTCCCACCCCCTTTCACCGCTTCTCCCACTGCCCCTATCCTCCTCCTTCCAATGCCCTCTCCTCCCATCATCCCCTCCCTCACCCTACTATTATCTGGATTTGGTTCTCCATCAAGGTGTATGCTTTCCTCCACGATGATGCAGACTGCTGCGTGTCGCGCTGAGAGGTTGTCTGCCATTGTCATGTCTCGTGCCTCCCTGGAATCAAGTCGATTGAATTTGCTGGCCTTCGGTTCACCTCGGTTCAGATATTCTCCACTTACGCCTCCTATGTTCACATACTGCTGAGATTACTTTTCTAAAGCTGATCAGAGTCATCAATTTATTATCAACGAAATCTCGAGAATCTATGGATATAGCGGGTTCTTCCATGCAGTGCTCACTAAATTTCTGTCATATTTGTTTGCTTATTCTTGTACTTACCGAGGCAAAGCACTCTGTTTAGTCCATAGTTTACCTTTTCTTATATGTTTTCACTAGACCGAGTCAGATTAAATTCGTTTAGCCTTCCAAGTCCTCGAATTATACTTTTGGGCTTTTGACCTTTCAATAATTTTTTTAAAAAATTGGTTTAAATGCATACTAATATGCACATATTAAAAGATGATGTTGTGCTTTAGTATCAGTATATGAGAGCATGTGTCTCAAGGGAACTTCAATCCTCGATTTAGGCTACACTCGCTGGTTGTTGGTTTTCACTTTTATGGCCATCAAAATTGCTAACTTTGATGACAAGGTTATTTTAAGGAGATAATTTGACCTTATTACTAGAAAGGAAAAGTTCAATTGTTGGCACTATCAAACTGAATTTTCCAATGTTATGTCTCTGTATGTTTTCAGTGTTAAGTCTCTAACTTATAAATAGGCCGCATATATACGTTCATTCATGTTGCAATTTGAATGTATGATATCACCCGGCCAACATAGGTTTTGTATTTTGTGCAGCGCACCTATTTGCTACGAATATCGAAATGACGTTATCTTGTTAATGTTACTTTATCCTTACATAGTTTTAGATGAATCCTTTATCAAACTACATAATTATAGATTATTGTAAATTACTGTTTCAGCACTGGATCTAATTCCACCAACATAGTATATGGGAACCATCAAAGGCTTATACATGTTTTCATTCCTGTGTCTAAATCGGGAACCTGCCTCATAGCTACTTCATTTTTCTTGTAGTTCATTTTTCAAGTTGTTTCCCCCACAAAGGACGCATCATTAAACGGTATCATGTTTCATTGTTGCCCAGTCCACAGTTTATTCTTGTTCAGTCAGAATGGTTAATCAAAAAAGTTTTGAGTAGAGATCCTATGAAAAGTAACATCTAGTTATAAAATACAAATAGATCTGAACCATTAAAATTCAAAGATCTGACGGCTATTAATTTTGGGATCAATTTGTAAATATTGAAAATTATAATATTGAATATAATGTTTAAAGGGTAAATTAGTCACAATTTTTTTAAAATTCAAGCGGTTTTGATATTCCTAAAATCGTGGTTTGGGTGAAATTCAATCTGATTTGAATTGACCATTGATTTCACAAAATCATTGAAACCTAAAATTCAGCGCAGAGACGATTACGAAATCAATCACCCAAAATCATCTGCGTCTCACTCTTAGTCGGAATTTGAAACCTTCTGCTTCTTTGAAACCTCAGGTCTGTAATGTCGGGTTTATATATCGATTAGCTACATGCGATGTAGATTTATGAAGTCTTCTTACGTTTGCATGTCATGACACCACCGCGAGAACGATACCAAGAAAATTTGGGAAGAAATATGATAAGTCCCTTACTGTTTCGATTATTTAGTATCTGACTCCATATGATTCATGAATCATATTATAGCAAATCATGAATCATACGTAGATGTAATAAAAAAGCAGGAATTCATTCATATGGTTAATGATTTGAGGGGTATGGTTCATGAAACATATACTACCATAACGTGAATCTTATATTAGTTGTTATACAGTCCATGATTTACATTCATATTTTGATTCAGCTGTTATAAATACTATTACATATATAACATTGAACTCATGATTCATTATTTGCTATATTATGATTCACGAATCAAATCTATACAATGTTTGGATCATACGAACGAATGTATTATTAATAAGAAAACCGACCCTTATGAATGCGAAAACTTGAAATAATCTTATTAGAATATCAATGTAAACAAAATCAGATGACGAACTAAACTTTTCAATAATAAAATATCTATGATTCATGAATTGCTATAATAAGATTCGTGAATCAAATATGTACAAATAGTGGACCTACAAAAACTATTTTGATACATAACATACGACGAATACAAAGAATTGTATACGTTTTCGGACTATGTACAAATATGATCATTGTAAATAATGTCATAAAAATTCAGATTTCAACATACATTGTGGTATGTTTAGGTCATGATTTATAATTCAAATAAATGTGGATGATGACGTTAAAACTAAATCAGATCTTGTATAAAACCAAATTTTTAACTAAAATAATATATGCTATCCATAAACATAATCGGTTACCAAAACCGATTATTGAGGAATCAAAATCAGTTTAGATATAGTTATCAAATAATTAGTTTAGATATATCTTAAATATATTCCTTAGTTAATTTACAAATATACCCTTTCATATTTTTAAGTAATATAATTTGCATCAAACTAGGACCGTTAGATTAAAGCAAATAAATGAACAAGATTTGTTTTTATTTTACAATCAAACTATAACTTTTTATTTGATCCATTCTCATCAAAAGAATATCTGCATAACCTGTCCAACCCACTATTACAAAAATAGCTATCAGCCAAGGCCTCAAAAACTTCATTTCTAACCATGAAACAGTCTGCTACTACGGCATCCTTCGATTAAATTCGAAGAGAGTGGGTAGATAAATTCCAACCAAATACCTGACTGACTAATAATTCTGCTTAATGAGCTTGGGCGACATCAGAGTTTACAGCAACAAGTTCTGCCATGCCAATCCTTTGAAATTTGCCCATAATTTTCAAAATATCTACAGTTCTGACTGCAAGGAAATGTTTCTGAACCGACAGGTATTAAAGTTGCATCTTCCCTGACAGCATCATGATCTTGTCTAGTTGCAATTCCGCTATTCATATCTATAGCAATTCTGGTCCGAGGCTTACTATGAGTACATGTTCTGATTTCTCAATGAGATGTCGTGAGGGTAATGTTCTGATCCATACCTGGTGTTAAAGATGGATGATATGACATTGCCGTTGCACCTGTCAACTGAATCTGGGGCACTGAAGGAATCTCTTGTGCTTTCAGTGGTGAAAGACGCATTGTCCGAGCTAGTAAAAATAGACCAGTCACTTGATATGGCATCAGAAAATTCAGATCTCACTGAATGAACATAAGTTTCTAAAGCAGGATGATTGCTCCGGATTCCATTATGAACAGGAATAGTAATTTTAGCAAAAGTGTCAATAGCCTCTGGACTTCTGGAGCTGTTTGTACTCTGTCCTGATCTCGAAGGCTTTTGAGTTTCACAACTGCTTCGTTTTGAAGATTCAGAGGTTTGTTGTTTCATTGTTGCACTACTAGAATCTTTAGAGGGACGGGGGGACGACCTGCAATGCCAATGTTATTCACCGATATATCATAGTCGTAGAGCTTAAGGAAACACAGTAGAGTTGCGGAAAAGTCTGAAATTTCAACAGCTAAATTCCCATTTGGGATAAGATAACTCCCAGAACATGACCTGATACACATTACAAAACACTGCGTATAAATTTTATAATCACCTTGAGTAGAATAAGATATAAGCCCCTTCGGACATGACTTGACTCAGCGACACTGGTTGAACCTGTTAATCGTGTAAGTAATGTACTATCAAGAAGCAAACACATATTATTGACAAGCTGTCAAGTGGATTGTAGCATTTATTTCTAAAACAATACAACATCAAATATTTATCTGTATTATATTAATATATGCCCTACACACATGAGATTAAATATTGTGATGGCCTAGGTATAAATTTGGGTGTGTGAATAGATTGAATAACTACCATAGAGGTAACTTGCAAATGTAAATGCAATGTCCGGTTATAAAAATATGATTAAGCTGTGCTTAACATTATTGTTTCCACATTACTGTGTTTTAAGAAAGGTACATTAAGAAATTAGCATACCAAAAAAACATTGTCTCTGTCAAGTTTAACAATTTGTACAGTGAAAAACAGATTGCTATTGCAGTTTAAGCTGACAATAAACCACAAAACAGCACAAAATATACCTAAAAGCGTCAATTATCTATACTATATATAAAGCACAACCCCTCCTATTACCAGTTATTTTTGAAGCCACATTACGATTTCCTTAAATACCCTATACAATTCCATAGTTACTATATTATATTTTACTTGGTTGGAATATAGGTAATTAAATTACCATAAATAAATTGTTCACTACCTATGCACAGATTTAACTATGCACCAAAATACTAGTATGATTAAACAAACAAGAAAGAATAGTTAATCTTCCTATATATAAAGCGTAAGGGGTTAAATTGACGGTTTCTTTTGAATTTAACTTCCCAATTTTCCCCTACTTCACTAGATAATTACATATCTAATATTGTAATGATACACTTCTTATAAATAATATTAAATAAAATGGATAATTGCGGTAAACCATCATTATAAAATGGTGTTTTGCAGTAAACCACCATTATAAAAAACAATTTCGAAACGAATCTATTATAACATCACCGTTAACAGAAAACCATCAATTTAACTGTTCCGTTAGAGATTGTAAAACACGCGCCATACGACGCGTGGGTATATAACTTTGATTCAGACAATTTCAAAAAGCCACCATTATAATATCTTGTTTTGCAGAAAATAACCATTATAATGTCTTGTTTTGCAAAAAAACCACCATTTTAAAAAATAATCACAAATGACTGTGGCTATGATTGTGGCTATCTTTGATTAGTAAAGCAGTACACGTTTATTAATTTATAATCCATACTAGACACGAAATCTAATGGAAGCATATTTACAGTTGCGGGTGTGATGCGAAGTTGTTATATTTTAGCTCAGAGTCGATCTTTAAGATCAATATAGAAAAACAATTAGAGTTTAAAAGTAGTGATATAATAAATCATATTTCATAAGATAAAATGGGAAAGTTATTTATATTTAACTTCCATCGAGTTTAAAAGAATTGAACCTTGCAGTCGATAATCATTAAACATTGATGATAAACTCTCAGACAAGAGTTTCTTTTTGTATTTCTTACATTATTTTCTTCATTGACTTCCATCGAGATTAAATTGAAGCACTATGTAGCTAGTAGATACTTATCAACGAATAAAATTATCATATGAGCCTCTGATCTAGCATGAACAGTGCAGGTGATAGTATTCTGATAATAAGTTATTAAAATGGTGATTTTTTGTAAAACTGAGATTATAATAGTGGTTTTCGGTAATTAATTTCAATATAAAATAATATTTTATTGCCACGTGTACACGCACTTAACGGAAGTTTTAACGGAATAGTGTCATTGGTGGTTTTCTGTTAACTGCAATATTATAATATACTCGTTTCGAAAAAAAAAATTATAATGGTGATTTACTGCAAAACACCATATTATAATGGTGGTTTACTGCAATTACCCCTAAATAAAATATATGAAAAATTAATTATATGCACATATTTATGTGCACCAATGACAAAATAGGATTAGTTGAAAAGGTGACAGCTGGCAACAAGTCAGTAAAGCAGATCAGAGAGTGATAATAGAACAGTGAAAGAAGAAAAGCACCAAAGCACGTTATCAAGCATACCCATTCATCATACTTTCAAGCTGAGATGGTTAACAAAGCAAAAGTGATCATATTACCTCAGTGTCATCAACTTTGAACCAATTGCCTCGAAGATCTTTCACATATGCGATATAATGCCCAGAAAAAGATGCGCTGAGATTATCAACATGGACAATGACAGCATAGAGCAAGTACAGGGGTGGTATATCTTCTTTCCCAGTCATGAATGGAACCATATCCAAGAAGTCGGGGAAAGTTATACATTTAGTTATCTTTCCATATCTCCCCTCCTAAAAAATCATAAGCTTCAATGTCAGTGAATAACAAAAGGCAACTCAGTTCTACGCTACCTAGTAAGGCAGCTTTCAGCACTCAAGTCACCCTCCGTTCCAATCATGGAAAATAAGGGAGAATTGAAATAAAAAATACATATGAAATTAGATTCTCTCTATTCTTTACATCCCTCAAGTTTTCCATCAACCAACCAAGGTCTTATTACTGAAGTTTCAAACACACACCAAGTGTAAAAATCAATTTAATATTTTTCTAAGGATCATAAAACTCTTATTGATTATTGAAAGTACAGTCAATGTTTCTCATATTCGAAGAAAAGTGATTATCATAATTGTAGTTGTCATCACAGTTATTGCACAGTAGACAGCTAAATAATTTCGTAATGCAAAGTTATTTGGAAACCACTCCTATATCGATTGCAGGCAAAGAGGATTTATGGGAAACTAATCAACTGTTTGCATTCGTGAATCTATTAAGTAATTAATATACCCAGCATGGAATATGGCAAAGTAGCCACAAACTCCTAAAAGAAATTGGCATAAGCTTTTCCAACAATATCTCAAATTAATATCGAAAGAGGATTCTTTTAAAAAAGGAGTCTATAAACCTGAAATCTCTTTAAGACTATCGTCAAAATGTTTGGTGCCTCATGTATGGTCAACTGCTTCCTAGCTCGAACATATGCTGAACACCTACATATAAATGTTTGCAAAGTGGTGACAGTAACTAAATGAAATCAACAAAACACAAGAAATGGAAGCAGCAAAAAATCATTTATTTATTTAAAAGTTACAATGAACTGATGGTAAACGAATACACAGTCAGAGAGTTTTATACACCCACAAGCATAAAAGAGAGGGTTAGCAAACCTTCCACATCTGTACATATTTTCTCCATCCAGATCTTCAGGAGTTGTGAACTGAGTAAGTGCATCTTCTAGTGATTCAACCCACCCATATATCTCTAAAGTCAAATCCATAATATTTTCATACCGTTCAGACTCATAACGACAATGCAGACACTTCACCTGCTTGCAAAGAGAGACTTTTAATAATGACCATACATGTAAGGTTACAACAATATCATGCCAAAAGTATATTTTGAATGATATCAAGGGAAATTATTTTTCTGGAAAATGAAGGACACTACAATAGCTTACCTTTGATCTAAGACGACCACCAAATGTATGCTGAACAAATGTTGTTTCCTGCAGTTTAAAATCAACCTTTTTTTCGCCACCCAGTTCTTCCAAACATATTGACTGCATTGATGTCACTAAGAACCTGAAAGCCACATATACACGTAACATATCAGATTTAATGTCAAAAATTAGAGGTTAGGTTTCACCGGAGTAAACCTGGTCATTGATAGTAATACTTTCTTTGTCACAGTTAGTTTTTCTTTTTGGGTGATCATCTATAGTAACACTCTTCTATTTCACAATGAATTTTTTTCTTTTTTCTTTTTGGGTGTCCCAAAAAGTTATTCCTATCCTACCCGTATATGCATTTCTTATGTTCTTCATTTATTTCTCTCACACTGGCTATCTTTCCTAATTAACGCTTCTCTATCCACATCTCATTTGCCAACAATATCTCTCTTTTCTCTTTTATATTCTTTCACATTATACTATTTTCTCATTTTTAAATTCCTATGCTGAAATGAAACAAAAAAACTTAATCAGATGGTGGTAATAGTACAACTAAAAAGATAAAACAAAATACATCATCTAAAGAGCATGCAAGACAAGGCCATTTCTTCGATATAGACAGACCTAAGGAATTCATGTGCATCTTCCTGACTTCCATCACCAATTTGGCAATTGATATTTCTCATGTGAGAAACGATGGTGCTAGTAGACAAAGGAGGTCCACCATTCCTGGACATAGTTGCATGGCGCTCCAGCTCGCACATGAGGCACCACATCTTTGCACAACCTTTAGAGAAAATATGTAAAGAAGTTATGAACTTATGACAACCAAAACAACTGAAAAAATGTTTGATGGTTAATATGAAGTAAATGAACTACATGTTCTTGAATGCAGTCTTTCAAGCAAGTAGAGTATAAGTGGCTTTGTGTATATTAAGCACTGAAGAACAGCATTGGCATAACAACTGCAAAACAAAATGAAACCCGAAATTAAAGAATGAGGGTAAAATATTTGAATAAAACAAACAACAAAAACTAATAATGGCTAACAATACTAAAGAATGCACTAGTCGAATATGTTTGTGTTTGTGCTAGTTAATCTGAGCAATGACCAGTGGTGACATAGTATCTTACTAAATACCCAACAAGTATTCATATGTAAAACGGTAAACAAGTAATAAATTTTCACCTGTTCCCGCAATTTAGAAGACCCCTAGGGGATAGGTTCAAGTCTTCATATTCAAATAGCCTCACAAATTCGCCATAGGGAAACAACATCTGGGAATTAGGAGGCTTATACATGAGTTATCCAAGTGCAGATTATGTCCAACGAATAACAAGTATACAATATGAGAATCATTTAAAGCAGATTGGGTTAAATAAATGTGTTACATGAAGAGACTAACTTTGATCTTCTTTTGCTTATCCATTAATGTCGGTAAGCCATCTAACGGGGAAAGGTTTGTAGATATCTTCTTCCCCATTTTCTTCATGAATCTCATGTTTCCAGACCCATTACTTTCTTCTGCAAGAAATGGATTCATTAGTGGAACAGTTTGCACAGATGTGATAAAATCTATTCAATTTTAATTTTTCATTAAAAAGATGAGAAACTGACTTGATTTAACGTGGTCAATTCTCAGCTTATCAGTCACTGAACATGACTGTTCACCAGATTCTTCAAGGCAGATTTTGTAGGTTTGTGCATGTCACCTGCTGGAGGCTTAGAAGCACATTTTGCTTTACACCCAACTTTATTGATGCCTTATCAGTCCTATTTTTATTTGAAGTTAAATCTTTAGATGTAGGTTCATCTCCACTGCCGAGATGTTCTTCAGGTTGAATCTGTGTCTGTCTTCAATAGCTTGATTTCTTGAACTGCCATGATCCCTCATGAAGGCTGTTGAACCATTTTGAAATTTCAGAATTGTTTTACGCAAGGATTCATCACATTCGCTGCTTTCCCTCTGCATGACAAAGAGCAACTATGAGAAATAAAAATTGTTTTAAGCAGATTGCTAACACATGTCCAGAGAGTCGCAACTTGCAAGCAAGTTAAATCTTACTCTAGTAGAATGAATAGGTAAAGAGGCCGAAAGATTCCTACTAATAGAGTCGTCTTCTGGATACTTTATTCCATCATGTATTCTGGATTCATCCTTTTTTGACTTGTTGCCATGCTTCTAATCAGAAAATTGTACTTTCATCATCTGAACTTTAAAGGGTATGACAGAGAAATATGTATAGTCAATTGTGAAAGTTATGGGATTTACCTCTGGCATGCCTGGCATGGCTTTCCCCAAGATTGATGATTTCTCAGTGGATGAAACGAAACGTGCCCTCTCATCGGTTACAATATTCTGAGAGCCAGATTCTCCATTCAACGATGGCGTGGGAGAGGACGTAAAACTTGTAATGTCTAAGTCTTGGCATTCATACATGTGAATTTGCCGCCAGTGAAGTATTTGGCACCCTCCAGAACTGCAAGTGCAACCATAAAAAATTATGGCTAACATATTAGGATAGTCTCTGTACCCAGCAATACAAACAAATGAAGAGACTGGCAAAAATGAAAGTACTGCCGTACCAGTATCGGATTGACTTGCATTTGGAGCAGCGGGTTGTAGCAGGCGCTAAACACCTAGCACACTGATGTACTCCAACCTTTTTAGGAGTGAGAGGAGTAAAACTGGAGTCTGTCATCGATTCAGCTCTAAGAGCTTCAGAAGCTGCTTGCTTTGCTAACCAAGCTACTCTTTCATTTCTCTTGGCAGCTTCACTCCATTTTCCAAGTAAGATGTAAGCTGTGAGAGGAAATGCAACCAATAGCAAGAGCAGAACCAGTAAGTCAACTACCCTTGGCTCAAGCATATTCGAAAAACCTTCCCATGCCCAAATGAGAGCAAACTTTCAGTGTTGATCAGAGCATCTGGCTATGGAATGTCATTGTAAAATTGCTACTTTAACTCTTATGAATCTGCAAAACAAAAACAAGAAACATTCTCACTCAAATAAGTGAACATCAAAATCCTTCAGTTGTTTGGCACCACAAAAAAACAAAGGCAGTTAAAACTTGCATAATTTTGAAATGTTTATAATGCTAAGAGCTCAATACCATTTGATGCTAGTTGTAGTCCCAGCAATATATCTAAGAAAATGAAGGCATCTTTTGAAAGAAGGAAATTATGTTGATATAAATGAGTCTGAAAGAGGTATTAAGTTTTGTTTAGATTTGTTCCATCACTAGTACACTTTCAGGCTCCAGGCTCAAAGTATTCAGTAACTTGCTTCGGACATAGCATTCAACAACGCTTATTTCCTGACTACCAAAAGTCCACAATTGCCTTGTTGATACATGGATCAATGAATATTTACAGCAAAACAACACTGGTATTCGACGACCGTCGATTAATGTAAATGGGATGACTCACCAACTGACCAGATGACATTTTCAGGCAGTTCCCATCGATACAAAAGTCCTTGGAAACACCAATCTTAACAACTTGAGGAAGAAATTTGGATCTTGAGATTACAGGTCGAAATGCTCCCTGGAAAACCAATTTAGTAACACATGCTTCAGTCATCTGCGCGCTACTCTAAAGCTGTCGCATCCAACAAACTCCAAACAATATTCAAGTCAAATAGAGAGGTGTCAAAAATAATTGCGCGCATACATACGATAAACAATAAACTACTAGATATTCAAATGAGATTGATCAAATCCTTCTATTCTATTAACTGAAATAATAAATATGTATGAAACATCTCGAAGGTGTTTTCTTCAAGGTGATAATTTCATAAGTTTACAGAAAATCTCACATAGAATTGTAAAATCTTGAATTCCATAGGATTCTGTAATGAACACACAAGAACTGATTGTTGCCAATCTAAACAAGAAAATAATCTTAAAACCTGAAGCATGATCACATAAAGATTGATGCATTTTTAATGAGAGCCAACATAGGAGCTTTAGAAAATGGCGTTCAGAAACATGGATGCAATCTATCAATGCCACTTGGTTGTAGTAAAAGCTATCTGAACCCAAAATACTAGTTTTTATAAAACGGCCTTGGCTTGTCTTTATAATTTTCATAAAAAAAGAAACCAACATAATGCGTATAAGTAGAAAATCTTTCCCGATGGAACTGTGAACAAGAAGTTGAAGCTCGGACATGTTTATTAAGGCGTTTATCGTTAACTGTGGAGCTTGTCATTAAAAACACACCATGAAGTTGAAAATGAATAATGAGCCATGTAAACACAAACCAATGATTCAACCCACTTGTACAATCTCCATGGAATTAACAAACAGAAGAAAAGATAGAACTTTTCATTTATGCATTCAATATCAAAACCTAGAAAAGTAATGTTAGGGTTTATGACACACAAACACATACATAGCAGCAATTGTGATGAGAAAACCTAATTGCAGATTCAACAAGCGGTGGGTATGACCAATTGAATCGATTAAAAGACAGTAAATTTGAAATCGATTCAAACCTGGCGCGGTGTCTTCCTCTACTTGACTTCAACGAGAAAGATGGAAATGGAAGCTCTTTCGCTTCTTTTTACTGCGATAATGCTTGTGCTTGCTCGCATCGGAGTCTCGACTGACCTTGATGTAATACACGTGGCTAGATATGATTGGATTGGATCTCGTCTATGTGGGACCGTGGTCCGGACTTTGAATGAACTGTGAGTGATGCGTTTCGCCAAAACACGTGGACGGTCAGGATTGTTTTTCAGGTACGATTGGTGGAGATGTAGTCAGATTTTGAATGTCTCTACTCTCGAGTTATTTGTATAATTGAAATACCTTTTCCTTCTCGATATGTGTGTACAACAGTTTTGCTGTTTTTTGACACAAATTTAATAAAAAAAAGATTAATTCAATGCAAATTTTATCAGCAACTTGGCACGTTTGAAAATAATTTTTCAATAATCTTTTTTAATAATGATGCTGAATAAGTGTCACGACCCAAAACTAAGGATCGAGACCGGCGCTTGACCAATGGCCAAGCAAGCCTCAAACCTTATCCATTTAATGAAAATTTACTTATACTATTCATTTGCAATAACATCTGTAGCGGAAGAATATAACAAAAGGGATAAAACTTTAAATACAACGGAGCATACTAAGACAAAATAAAATAACTAAATGCAGCGGAACGGAAAGAACACTGTGTTGGCACCGTACGTCAACAATGAACTCCTCAGCTATCGTTGTTATCGAAGCTCGTACTAATAACTATCACTTATCTGGAAAAAAAGTTTAAAAACAACGGGATGAGTCGAATGACTCAGTGAATACATAACATATCTTATTAACGTTGTGTACGTTGTTTAATTCAATTCATATCAGTCAGTTATCTTTTACGTCACATATACTCACATAAACGTATGCAAAATGTGATGCATGTATGCAGAATGATGCACGTGTCTGTCATGCAATTGGCAGTCGTCACTGCCGGTCCGGACCATCTCAGAGCAGAAGCTCAGTCATCTCAGAGCATAAGCTCAGTCATCTCAGAGCAAAAGCTCAGTCATCTCACCCCACACCACATCTCATCATATCACCCCACACCATATCAACCTCTCTATATTCATGTTCATGATGAATAATGCATGTCATGTATGTCGTGAATGCAATGATGCACAAATATAAACAATCATCTTATTTCTGTCCGTTTTCACATATCAATGCTTTATTCTCTTTTTCGTGTTATCGGTATCAAACGTCTTCGTTAAGACGTAAAGGGGAACGGTAGTTAATATTCTAAATTTTTAACCGTTAACCATCACCCTAGATTATATAATTAATCTGGAAAATAAAATATATTATATACTCACCTCTCCTTGTATTAAAAACATTTAAACTCTCGACTTGCTCGGTTGCTCCTTTGATAAATCGTTGAAATTGGCGAAGCCTATAAACCCGACCAAAATAATAGTCAAAGCCTCCTTGCTTAGTGACTTTGCAGAGCTCAAATCTCTGTTCATGTGTCTTCTATCCTTTTGTCTTTCGTTTCCTGTCATCTTTATTAGTAAAATAATCTAATCTCTAACTATAAATTTGTAATGCAAAACCTCACGAATAACTCACCTTCATTACGCTGCTAACAAAATTCTAGAAACCTTCAAATAACCATTCTTATAATCCTTAGTGTAAGCACCCTCCTCCCTGATCTTTGTGAAACGGCAGAGAGGCTAGGGTTCTCTTTTTATTTGTTTTCTTCACCCATTAATTCAAATTTAATTAACTATATAAACAAACTCCCAATCTTCACGTTATTTTCCTGAAATTTCTCAACCCCCTTTCTCCTTATCTTTATCTTCAAATAATGTTTCATTATTTTAAATTAAATTAAATTTGATGAAATTTTAAATACGTAATGTAACAATAAGTGACTGAAAATCATGACAAACACCAGTGAAATTTGCTTCGTAATGTTTGTTCAGTTTCACACATTTTTACTATATATTTTACCTTTGATCTCAAAGAATACGCCTTCAACCGCATATATATTATATTTTGTACGAGGAGCGCTTAAATACATCTCTATTCTTAAATTATATTCGTAAAATTACATTTCAATCGTCTATCTCATCCACTAGTTAATCAATTTATTGATACACACCTATATTTTGGATTAGTGGATAACACTAAATGCAAGTGTGTTAATGGGTATCACGTGGCACCAAATTGATAAAGCAATGGATGAGATGCATGGTTGAGATATAGTCTTACGAATGTAAATTAAGAATATGTATGTACTTGAACGCTCCTCTATTTTGTATTACCTTGATTAATGTGAAGTTGATCATTTTGGACAAAGTTAATGGACTGTTTATAAGTTCATTTTCACTTCTTACTAATGAATGTTCATACATTTCAAGAGCAAGCATATTTGAGAACTACACTTGTTAATGATTCTCTAGTAGCAAATGGTAAAGGTTTCTTATGGTTTTTTAGATGTCAATTCGATGAATAAAGTGTTTGAGTAAAATATAACGTATAATAATAAAAAACAAAAAGTAAAATAATGTATTGAATACATTGAGTTATAAGAATGAATATACTGTATTGAAATGAGTAAAAGTTTTCAAACGATACTAATCATCAAATAAGAAAAATCGACAAAACATTCAAGGGATAAGGGAGGAAGTAATGTATTACTGTAATTTACTCTTTCTTTGATGTATGTCGTTAGTGGGACAATATTTATTCATAAATATGAATTTATACGCGGAATGAGTTTTTGTTTTTGACATTTATAAGTGTGAGCAAGCACGGGCATTTGGTGAATAGGATTGGATATGATGACATTAAGGTAATATTAGTATTTCGTGTCGTGTGCAACCCGAAGATCTAGTCATTGTTTGTCGAAGTTAAACATCCTTTCAAACGATCTTAAATGACACAAGGGTTGCTGAAATATTATCAAGTTCTTTGCCTTAAGATTTTAACCGGATCAAATAAATTTGATAAACGAAACATTAATATTTACAAGATATCCTCAAAACTAACATTATAATAAAATTTTGCAAAGCAAAATATACTTGAAGACTTATGCTATGTTTACTTCACATGAATGGAAAGGAATCGACGGAAGAATGGAATATATAGGAAATGAATTGAATTAGATAAGGAATGGAATAATGACTCCATTCTTTTGTTCACTTTTCATTAGCAAATAAATTAAATAAATATATATAAAATGAAGGATGTTGTGTGGAGTTATTAAAATGAATCAAGAGAAATCAAATGGCTCATGAAGTTTGTGTACAGGATCATGTGGCTCGGTTTGTCTGCACTATCACCCGAAAACTATCCGTAGCAAAGTTTGTGTACAGGATCTATTACATGCACACTCAAAACTTCATCTCTTTCACTCCCTTACAAACCTCACTCAATCTTTCTGAATGTTACATCTACAGATGCACAAAATACGTCCGTCCGGTCCCAGACCATTTACGGTTCGGTCCACGATCCGATCCGGTCCGGACCATAATCCAAATTAAATATAAACAAAATACAAAATATATATCAAAAAATTTATTTTCAATTGAATTAAATTAATTAATTAAAAAATGATACAAAAATGTTAAAAATGAAAATAAGGTATAATAAATTTGGAAAATAATATTAATTTGATTTTTAGGTTATTTTAATAAATTTTAATTTAATTAATAAAATAAATTACGGTCTTATGGTCCAAACTCGGACCTGACAGTAATTGGACCGGACCGTTACCATGGTCCTAATTTTAAAAAACTACGGTCCACCGGTCCGATCCGGTCTGGACCGGTTGTGCATCCCTAATTACAATAAACTGCTCACAACCGAACAGATCTACCGTGCTCAGAGCACTACAACACTCAAGATACCTAGAGTAAGCTAAGGAACACCGACGATCAAGAGAATCGCCGGAAAACTCAAAAAACCATATCTGAAGGAATCGGAGCTGCGAAGAAGGAGAGAAAGTCTGAAGCCCTAATGTGAGAAGCGATGCTTTTATACTTCATGTAACTTTTGATCTCAGCCGTCCAGTATAAGTCCCATCCAACAGTCCACAACTGCCACGCATAACGCATGACCTGACCATCAATAATTGCAGGCATTGGACTCCATCTTCCAGCTGGCGCTGATCTGGCTCCTTGTCAGCAGTGGGCTTTATCCTTGCTTGGCCCATCAAGCTTTATAAATACAACAAATCTCCACCTGGAGCTTGATCCCAGCAACACCACTTAACGACTACTTTGGTTCATCTGAAATCATTCCCTTCTTCCCATTCCATCTAAATTTTTCAGCTGCTCATTAGATGATGCCAAACTCCATAGTGCAAACAACTGAAAACCACATTCATCACTAGTGTACCTACAATCACTCAACAAATAATAGTTTCAAGCAGTGCTTGAACTCCAGGTTAGTCACGACCTTGGTTCCCTTATCTGCTGGATTATCAGAAGTAGGAACTTTACGCAAAACACTTTACCAGCAGAAATCAGTTCTCTAATGTAATGAAACTTAATATCTACATATTTAGTACGTTCATGATACACAGGGTTTTTACAAAGATGAATGGCAGACTGGCTATCAAAGTAAATTACAGGAACACTCTTACAAATATTTGACTTGGTTAATAAGCCACGCAACCAAACAGATTCCTTACACGCATCACAGATAGCTACGTACCCAGACCGAGTCGTAGGTAATGCAACTAATGGCTGTAACTATGACTTCCAAGAAATACAGTTGTTTGCTAAAGTAAAGAAATATGCAGTATTAGATTTCCTAGTGTCTCTATCACTAGCAAAATTAGCATCAACATAACCAATCAATTCAATATCATTTGATCTATTGCCAAATTTCAATCCTATATTCAGAGTACTATTAACATAAGAAATCACCCATCGTAGTGCTAACTAGTGGTCTTTCCCTGGATTAGCCATGTATTTGCTTAGCAAAGAAATTGCATAGCACAGATCAGGCCTTGTGCTGATCATATCGTACATAAGTGAGCCAATGACACATATGACACACTTTTCATCTCAATTCTTTCAAACTCTGTCCTAGGACACTAAGCCTTACTTAACATGAGATGAGGGGGAACGGGTACCGAAACAGGTTTGCTATTAAAATTTCCAAACTTAAAAATCAACTTTTCTAAATAAGGTTTCTGAAGCAGCTTTAACTTATGTCTACTTCCATCCCTATCAATGACCATCCCTTCATGTCAAACTCAGCAATTAATTTCTATTTTAGTTTTAACAACTTAGGCATGCTTCTGCTAACTAGTAACATATCATCCACATAGAGCAAAATATACACATGAATATCATCATGGGACAATTGCAGTAAACCACCATTATAATGTCCCAGTTTGCAGAAAACCACCATTATAACGAAAAATTACGAAACGGGTATATTATAATTCTGCCGTTAACCAAAAACCACCAGACCTACTGTTCCGTTACTTGAACCGTTAAAAGCGTGTGGGCTTATTAATTTAATAATATTTTTTTATTTTTGTAATTACCAAAAACCACTATTATAATATCCGTTTTACGAAAAACCACCATTTTAATAATTGATTATCAAAGTACTACCAACTGCACTGTTCATGCTAAAACAGAGGCTCGTACGACAATTTAACTCGTTTATATATGTCTACTAGCTATATGATGCTTCAATTTAATCTTGATGGATGTCAATGAAGAAAATAATGCTAGAAAATGCAAAAGAAAACTCATGTTTGAGAATTTATAATTATCAATGTGGAATGGTTACCGACTGTCCGATTCAAATATAATAATTTTCCTCCTTTTATTTCTATGAAATATGATTTATTACATCACTACTTTTAAACTATAACTGTTGTACTATATTGATCTAAAAGATTCAACTATGTATTAAAGATTCAACTACTTTTAAACTCATGTTTTGTTTAATGAACCGTAATTTTGTAGGAAGAGTAATAATATCTTGCTAATCAAAGATAGCTAAAATTGTAGCCTCAACATCGTTACCTAGCGTTACCTAACGGAGTTGAATACCCACGCGTCAACATAATAATTTTGTAGGAAGAGTAATAATATCGTACTTAGTTGTTAAAATGGTGGTTTTCTGCAAAACAATATATTATAATGGTGGTTTTCTGCAATTGTCTAAATTGAAGTTGAATACCCACGCGTCGTGTGGCGCGTGTTGTACAGTTTCTAACGGAGTTAGGTCAATGGTGGTTTTTGGTTAACGGCAGAATTATAATATACCCGTTTCGTAATTTTTCGTTATAATGGTGGTTTTCTGCAAACTGGGACATTATAATGGTGGTTTACTGCAATTGTCCCTATCATCATTTATGAAATAGAAGCAAGCATCAAACTACTTCTAACAAAACCTAAACTCAGTACAAGTGCATCAAATCTTTTATATAATTGCCTAGGTGATTGTTTCAAGCCATAAAGGGATTTATTCAGAAGACAAACATGATCATGTAACTTAACATTGACAAAACCTTAACGCTCACACATATAAATTTCTTCATCCAAAATATCATGTAACAAAGCAGTCTTAATAACCAGTTGTTCTAGTTCTAAATCAAAACAAGCAATCAGGGTAAGCATGATCCTAATTATTTTAAATGAGAATGGATCAAATGAAAAGTGGTAGTTTGGTTATAAAATGCAAACAAATCTAAATCACCCATTAAATTAAATCCAACGGTTATAATAAAATCATATTAATTAATATATTAAATGATAAAAGGGCAATAATGGAAATACACTTTATAATATATTTACAAATATACTAATTAAATTCAATACCTTGTTTTAAGGGATAGAGGTAACCGACATTCAATTTTTTTTCTGTCAATCTTTTAATTTTGCTTCATAGATTTTCTCAAACTCGTTTCTTCACCGTACTCCTAAAAAATGGGTTCTCAATTCGACAGTAAATCTATCATCTTCCAATTAGGAGATTCTGATGATCTTTTATCGAATTCTAAATTCATACATTGTATACATTTGATTCATGAATCATATTATAGCAAATCATGAATCATAGATGTCTTATAACTGTAAAGTTTAGTTCATTATCTATTTTTGTTTACTTTATGTTCTAATAAGGGTTTTTTAGCGAAAATCACCCGCCCAATAGGGCAATTTAAGACAAACCACCCCTCCAACTTTTTTTTTAAAATAACCACCTCTTAATTGTAACGGTACTCAATCATGACACCCCTTGCACTATTCCGGCGTTGACTATCATTAAACCCGCCGTTGACTAGTCTGAATTTTAATTAAATTTCAAAATAAATCTTAATTAATTCAATTAATTACTAATCTAATCACATCATCCATCTAAAAGACAATTTCTAAAAAGCAGAACCGTGCGATATTATATTTTTATTTTTATTTTTATTTATATATAATAATTATAATTGTCATATTTTCGGACCATAACCGAACCATACCACAATTTGAAACTTATCAATTAATATAAATTTTGATTGATATTAAATTATTTATTTTATATTATTGTTAAAATTTAGCTTAGTTTATTTTATTTTATTAATATTTTTTTTATTTAATAATATAATATGCAGTTTTATTTATATGAATGATGTGATTAGATTAGTAATTAATTAATTAAATTAAAATTTATTTGACATTTAATTAAAATTCAGATGAGTCAACGGCGAGTTTAACGACAGTCAACGCCGGAACAGTGCAAGGGGTGTCATGATTGAGTACCGTTACAATTAAGGGGTGGTTATTTTTTAAAAAAAGTTGGAGGGGTGGTTTGTCTCAAATTGCCCTATTGGGCGGGTGGTTTTCGCTAAAAAACCCTTCTAATAAATATATTTCATGTTTTTGTATTCACAAGGGTCTGTTTCGTATTAGTGCCATATTTGTTCGTTTGATCCATACATTGTACACATTTGATTCGTGAATCATAACATAACAAATAATGAATCATGGGCTTCATATTATAGGTAACAATATTTATAACAGCTGATGAATCATATAACAACAAATGATAAATCATAGACACTTATAATTCATTATTTCATTATAATATATATTGGAACGATGGCCAACTCGTTTTTCAGTAACCGTTTGTCTCTCCCTTCTACTCTTGCTCGTACGTTCTGATGAAACATATAAAACAATCAATAACAATATTTATTCGCAAAATATTTGTGTAACAGAATGTGAAACATAAATTCTACGCATGATTCATGATTTGCTACGATATGATTCACGAATCATATGGGGTCAAAATTGAATCATGCATAAACGAGTGTTAATACATTGAAACAGTAAGCGACTTATCATATTTCTACTCAGATCTTCTTGAAATCCTTCTCGACTTCGTAAATATACGTGACATGTAGCTATCGATACACGAATCCGACGTTACCGACTTGAAGTTTCCGAAAGCAGCGTAGGTTTTCAAAATTGCTGATCGAGAGTGAGCCGATGATGGATTGGGGTGGTCAATTCACGAATCGTCTCAAAGCTGGATTTTTGGTTTACCAATTTGTAAATCAATGCTCAAATCGAATCTAAATTGAAATTTACCTAAAACCATGATTTCAGAAATATCAAAACAGATTAAATTTTGGCAATTTCGTGACTAATTTACCCATTTATGGATTGTAAACATTAATTTTAATATTTATATCTTTCAATATTTACAAATTAACCCTAAATTAATAGTCGCAGATCTACAAAATTAATGGTCGAGATTTGTTTACATTTTATAATTAAAAGTTACTTTTCATCTGATCTTTACTCATTTTAAATTTGACCACAATAGATAATATTTCATTATAATCTTGAGTAATCCCTTCGCTACAAGTCTTGCTTTGTATCTTGGGGGATCACTCTCTAATTGACATTTCTTTATCTTATACAACCACTTACATTGTACCAGTTTATGGTCTTTAGGTCTCTTAACTAGGGTCAAGGTTTGATTTACCTTAAGGGAATTCATTTCCTCATTCATTGCTTCAATCCACTTATTTTTATCCTTAGAACTAATAGCTTGCAGGTAGGTTTCGGTATCAGGGCATTCAATACTAAGTCAACGTAAGACAGGCTATTATACCTAGGGTTTGGTCTAGGGTTCCTTGCAGATCTACCCCTCACCAACTGGTAGTTTTTCAATTGCTCAATTTGGGAGGGCTCCAAAGACCTCTACATCCCCAGTCTGATCCTTATCCTGCTCAGGCTCCAAGTTCTGAATACCCTGATCATTGAAATCCTCGACTGGGTCAATTGGAATAGTCTCCACCTGACCTTGAATGTCATGATCACCATTGATCAGAACTGGCTCCACCTCAATTGAGATTCTAGTAGGTTATCCTATTTGGGAACTAGGTTCAGGGACAGAGTATGGGAAAAATATCTTCATTAAAGACTACAGCCCTAATGATTATTATCTTTAAGCCAGGTGAATCCCTATCCCATAGTCTATATCCCTTAACACCTAATGGGTACCCTAAGAAAATGCGTCTTATTGATCTAAGCTCAAATTTACCTTCTCTGACATGTGCGTATGCAGAACAACCAACTATCCTAAGGTGCCTTAGGTTAGGTTGTATTCAGTCCATTTTTCTAAGGGGCATCTAAACTCTAGGCTTCTATTAGGACTTCAATTAATTAAGTGGCAGTAGCTAATGCCTCTCCCCAGAAGGCCCTAGGCAACCCTGAGGTGAAGAGCAAATGCTCTCACCTTTTCCAACAGGGTTTTGTTCATCCTCTCTGCAATCCCATTTTCTGTGGGGTGAACCTCACAGTCTTATGCCTTAGAATACCAGACTCAGCACATAAATTATCAAAATCAGCATTACAGAATTCCAAATCATTATCAGTTCTAAACAATTTTACCTTATTGCCAGTTTGGTTTTCTTTAACAATTTTTAGGTTTTAAACTTACTAAATGCTTCATCTTTAGTTTTAAGTAGAAAAGTCCACACCATACGAGAAAATTCATCAACAATACTTAGAAAATATTTCCCACCTTCATGTGATTCATACCCCTCAGCCCCCCAAATAAGCATGGACATATTCTAAAACAGCCTTAGAAACATGTTTACCAGGTGAGAAACTCATCCTATATTGTTTAGCTAATATACAACATTCACAAAATGGCAATTCACATATTTCAGACTTATCAAGTACAGACTGTTTGCTTAACTCAGTTAAATCTTTGAAACTCATGTGACCTAATCTTAAGTGCCATTTAACAGTATTATCTGTTTTATTTCCAGCCACATTACAACATGCATCATTCAATACACGCAACCCATCAATCTTAGAACTAAACATAAACATTTATTATGTTTATAAATATTAATACAACCTTTCTCAGCCACACAAACACATCCGGAGTCATCTAATGCACCAAGAGAAATCACATTTCTCATTAGGCCAGGTATAAACCTAACCTTAGCCAAAGTAACAAAGTATTGTTACTTAGTCTCAGTCTAACTGAGCCAATTCCTAGCAGATCACACACATTATCATTTCCCATAAACACCTATTCATTAATGTTTTCAGAGAAGTCTACAAACCAATTTTTATTAGGACTCATGTGAAATGAACAACCAGAATCAAGCACCCAAATATCGAAGACAACTTTATTAGATACACTCAAGACTTCACCACAATCAGCAATAGCTTCATTCGTAGTAGCTAGGTTATTTTCATTGTTATTAGCATCCTTAGTTCTATTCTGCCATTTATAATAATTATTCTGAAGATGTCCAGTTTTACCATAGTAGAAACATTTCATAGTCTCTTTCTGGTTTTTATTATTATCCTTGTTTTGGTCCCCCTTACCCTTAGCTTTATTATTAGTATTATCCTTAGGTTTATTAGATTGATTCTTATTCTTAGACTTCACAAACACACCAGAGTTATTAGTATTTTTAGCTTTATTTCAATTTCCCAAGTCCTTAAGGCAATACACAAATATATGATAACTAGGTAAAGTTCTAGTATATTGGAACGCGTTCTCAACAGGTTAGAATACTCTTTTCATCTAAAGCATACTCAGTGTTATTCAATTAAAATGTCATATGCAAGAATTTATCTAAGTGATCATCAATAGACTTAGCAATGCAGCAGCCTTAAGGTAAGCTAAGTTAGGAGCTTGCTTAGTTGAAAACAAGGAAACTAACCTGTTCCAAAGACCTAGAGCGGTCTTTTTCGTACTGACCTTCCTTAGCACATGGTTCGCAAAGTTTAGCACCAAGAGATTGTGTGCTTCTTCATTAATTTCCTCCTCGCGGTTCTTTTGATCCTCTGACCACTTATCGGGTTTTGCTAGAGCACCAAGGACCTTTTGTGAGACAACATAGCTCTTATTTTGATGCTCCAGACCCCGAAGTCTGACTTTCTGCCATATTGGTACACCTTTATTCGTGCGGCCATTTTTCCTCGCAAGAAAAAAGGATCAAAAAACAATTAGTGAAGCAGAAAATTCAATAAGTCATTGAAATAATTGAAACTAGTCTATTCTTAGCCGAAATCTTAGAATCTGGCTCTGATGCCACTGTAAAATTCTAGTTCGATCCTAGATATATCACTAGACCTCTAAAATTTTGAGCAGATTCAGGTAACACTAAAACTAACCTAAAACATGCAAGTCTATCTTAAGCTTTTAAGAACTTAAAAGAAATGCAAGATGGAACAGTGAACACCTGAATTTATCCCGTGGTTATATCCCCGAAGGGTTTACTCCACGTTGAGCTCATGTGACTCGGTTTATGCATTATCATCTGAAAAATAACAGTCGGAACCAACATCAAAGTTTGTGTACAAGATCTCTCACATGCACACTCAGAATTGCCTCTCTTTCACTCCCTTACAAATCTCACTCACTCTTTCTAAATGTTACAACAAACTGCTCACAACCGAACAGATCTACCGTGCTCAAGGCGCTACAACACCCAAGATACCTAGAGTAAGCTAAGGAACTCCGGCGATCAAGAGAATCGCCGAAAAACTCAAGAAGTCCAATCTAAAGGAATCGGCGCTACGGAGAAGGAGAGAACAGTCTGAAGCCCTAATGTGAAAAGCGATGCTTTTATACTTCGTGTAACTTTTGATCTCAGCTATCCAATATAAGTCTCATCCAACGGTCCATAACTGCCACGCACAACGCATGACCTGGAAATCAATAACAGCAAGCATTGAACTCCGTCTTTCAGCTGGCGTTGATCCGACTCCTTGTCAACACCAAGCTTTATCCTTGTTTTGCCCATCAAGTACCATTAATACAACAGATACCAAACAACTTAAACCAAAGTAGTAAAATATACATCAAATAACTTACAAAATTATGATACATGGCAGATGACCTAAAATCCAACCATTATTTATTTTTTAGATTCACAATCTACTTAAATACAAGGGTTAATTCCCCAAAACCACCCATAAAATACTTGATTTCCTCAAAACCACCCATAAAAAAAATTCTTTCCAAAAACCACCCAAACGTTACATAATCTTTTCAATTAACCACAAATCTATCACGGCGTCTAATTTTCCGTCTGAAGCGCGTCATCGTGAAATTCACGCGTTTCTAATTCTATCAAACCCTAATTGCACGAAAATAGATCGGCCGTAAGCACCAAAGAGAGGCATCGACATGACGAAGCTCTCCAATTGATACAGTGACGACGATCTGTGTTTGAGGTGAACAATCCGACGAAGTCTTCGTCTTCTCAAGATCCACTCAATTTTGAGATTTTAATCGAGGTAAATGATTTGTTCCTGAGGTTGGTTAAAGTTTTTGAACTTAAGATGAAACTAAGTAACATTTATGTGTGCTGATTAGTTTGCACCACTTGTAGGAATGTCAAGATCAACAATTTCATCGAATATGGAGATGGAGATATGTTTTTGTGGGTATGCTGCGAAATACTCTACTGCTCGCACTGTTAAAAATTATGGTAGAAGATTTTTTGGATGTCGTATGTATGCATCGAAAGAGAAGAGGTGTGATTTCTTCAAGTGGGTGGATCCTGAATTTCCTCCAAGAGCGAAGGTTGTCATTAACGAGATTGTTAAAATGAACAAAGGCTCGAGTTGGATAATGAGAGTCTTCGTGAATCTGCAAAAAAAGTAGCGTACTGCTATAAGTTTAAAATTATAGTGATGTGTATTTCTATAGTTTTCATGGCTATTGTTGTAATGGTAATGTTGTCCGCAAACTGAATCTTGACAATAGTTTGTATTTCTTCAGCTTGTTGTTGTTTGTATGGCATTGAAAAAGGTTTGAATTTTGTGGCTTGCTGATTTTTATATTCATGGACTAAGTACTTGTTGTCATGGTATTGTTTACTAACAAAAGGAAAGTGAATGAAGTTCTACATGATAAAAAGAAATTTCCTGCAGCATGTTATCACCTGAAGTTAATAAAAAATTAACATACTGCTGATTACATAAAAGTTTTCACAAGAAAGGTTTGATACATTGATCAGATATCTTACATTACACAACAAAAACACAAGTCTGATTACAACCTTGAAATTAAGTTTCAAAAGTATAACAAGGGTTGCAACTGAAATGAAGTACATATTGGTTCAGCTTTCAAGTAGAAGTATTCATCACTTTCTTTCTTGGTGACTTTCTAATAAAGCTTGCGGCTGGACCTTTGTTTCTTGGTGAACGCCTTAAAGATGTTTGAATTGGTCCTCTCATGAAACGCTTATTCACTTGCATCTCGACAATATTTTCCTGCATTTTTCAATCAACCATTGATAAAGATGGATTGGCTTACAAAGTTCAATAAAGCTTGATTCAAATTCACAGTAGTTACCTACATCATATTCACTGAAATAAAAAAAGCACTACACTGGAAGTTATGCACTTGATACAAAATATAACCAAATAAGACAGTCACACAAATTCAAAATCACATTTAACATTGGATGCAGATTATGCACTAATGCAGATTATGCACTAATGCATATCACTTAGCAAAATATATAGCACATCACACTCACAAAAAATATAACACATCACACTCACAAAGAAAATTAACGATTACCTGATGAGTTTCGTCATTTACAGTCATATCGTACACACCATCGTCGCCTAAGGGTACTTCAAAATCATTGCAATGATTTTCTATCATCTGATGAACATTGTTAGTTGATGTAGTGGTTGGTTCCTGAGTACCCAAAAATTGATATAAGTTTCCACAGTTAAACACAACATTTTACAGATGACGACATATTACCTTTCTGTAATTTTTCTTCTTTTGTGAACTAATGACAACTGTTTGAGGGTTCTTCGGACGTCCTTTAATTTTGTTCCCGCTGGGTAAATGAGAAGTACTCTTCTCATTTGTACACTTGTTTTTGTAATGACCCGGTTGATGACAGTTACTACACTTATTTTGTTTACCTCCGGTACGAATCCTCACTTTGTTATTGCTTGGTAGCTCTTCACCAGGTTGTCGGCGCCTTGCATTCTTCTTTGGTCGACCAGGTTGAATAATTGTTCTGGGAGGTTCAGGAGGTACACTCTGAGAGTCTACATAGTTATCTTCTCCAGGTTGTGCATTAATCACATGTCCATATGCCCTCAAATATGTATCTTTTTTGTAACAGACATCCACATAATCATCAAGATTCCCTCTGATCTTGTTAATGCTACACACTGCATGTGGGCAAGGTATACCCGTCAAATTCCATTTGAAACATCCACAAGTTTTATTCCCAAGATCCACAACATAAGTCCTTTGATGATGATCAATCTCGTAGCTACTCCCTCCGCCCCAAACACATTTACAATTTTTTGATGCTTCCTTTTTAGACGCCTCTATCAGCTTGGTAGCATTTGGAGTAAAAACACCTTCGTATTTCATCATACTTTCACGCTTAGCCACAAATCTTTTCATTAGTTGCCCAAACTAAGTCTTTCAAAGCACTTCCCGACCACTGTTGTTTGAAATTGTTGTACATATGCCTCACACAGACTCTTAATTTATTCGCAGGCACGAGAGCATTTAATTCTTCTATTAATCCCTACAATATGCACAAAAACAAAAGCAATTAAATTGTCTAATACAGATAAATAATCAGGTAATAAGTGAACTACATTCTTACCTTTTGTCTGTCCGACATAAATGTGGGATGAACTTCTTCAATATCACGCAGCAGAATGTCGAGGAACCAACCCCAAGTATCTCTACGTTCTGCTTCCACCACAGCAAATGCAACTGGAAATATCTGATTATTACCATCTTTACCCACAGCAACAAGTACTTGTCCCGAGTATGCTCCACGCAGATGACATCCATCTATCCCAATGATAGGTCTACAACCCTCTTTAAAACCTCTAATACATGCATCAAAACTAACATATATTCTCTGGAAAAGTGGCTTCTCTGGATGCATATTGTCAACCTTGACATAAACTGTCGAACCAGCATTATATTTCCGAATGGTTGCTGCATAATCATGTATCCTTGCATACTGCTTTCTTGCATCACCGTGAATCTTCACCATAGCTCTAAATCTAGCTTTCCAAGCCTGGCTGTATGTAATTTCCACTCCGACCTTTCTCCTTACATCTTCAATAAAAGCAGAAAGCTTCCAAGAAGGATCGTCACGAAAATTATCTAAATATTTATCAGCTAGCCAGTCAGAACTCAACTTCGAGTTCTTCTTGCCATCCACACTCATGTTTTCCATGAAATTCCTTTAACTGAAATGTACCATCAGCAGCAACTTTTCTTCCCAACGCTTTGAACCCACACCTACTGATATTGCACACACACTTTTTCCGACTATGTTCTAGCGGACAATCACATTTATTAACACAGTATACAGATACCTTGTTCTTATCATTGTGTAGATAATAAAAATCACACCGCTTTGCACTGTGTACTGTCTAAGAGCTTTCCTAAAAATATCATTCGAACTAAATAACATACCGGGGCTGAACTCAATATCCTTCTTAAAGTCGATCAGCGGATTAAAATATTGAAACCTTGCTTTACCCTTACCCATTTCATCTAAGCCATCAGAAGACTCACAAAAATCTTCAGCAGCTACATCGATCTCAGTGTCATTGTTATCATCCAACAATCCACCGATACATTGAAAATGCTCTAAATCTTCCGCTAAAACCACCATCTTCAAAATTATGCTCATCCTCTACTGATCTACCTACACCAGTTGTTGATTCTCCACCAGTTAAATTGCAACCGGAGCCATCCATAATTGACCTTCTACCTTCACAAAATCGACCGTCTTCGTACACTTGGTTATCTTCACACTCACTGTCACTAAATTGAAGTTCCATACCAACCGATCCCTCAGAACCTTCATTCATGGCTAGGATCGAATTGAATCGAAGTTTCACTAAGCTTCACTCGGTACGACGGACGGATCTGGAGTGTCGGCAATGTTATGGAAAGTTAGGGATTTTGTGGATTATGTTTTGGAATTTTTATTTAATTAAATTGATTAAATTAATAACTCAACGTTTGTTATACACGCGTTAACTATTTGTGGTTAATTGAAAAGATTATGTAACGTTTGGGTGGTTTTTGGAAAGAATTTTTTTTATGGGTGGTTTTGGGGAAATCAAGTATTTTATGGGTGGTTTTGGGGAATTAACCCTAAATACAACTAGTTATTGAGTGCACAATTTTGTGCATGTTAAATATAAATATGGTATCTTATATATTCATATTTTTATAAATCAAATAAATGCAATGAAATAATGTAATTTTAGAATAAATAAAGGGTAAAATCGGAAAGAATTTGTGGCTTCAATGGAACCGTCAATAGCCACCTTTGCGTTTTATATTTAGAATAGATACATGTGAGTTATACCTTTAAATAATAAGCATGAAAAAGTGAAGTTCTAGGAAGTTAAAATAGAGTTGAGCATATATTTATCTTGCAAATTCTCTAGGAAATATCTCATAATACTTAATCATAGAAAGGTTCTAACGGAATCTAGTTTTAAATTTGAATTTCCATTGCAATCCGTACCATCGTCAAAAGAAGCTTTGATGCGTGGGAATTGAGACAGGTAAGGGTGTCCAACCGGCCCGTTAGCCCGCAAAAATTTGATTGCCCGGTCCGGCACGATGGAAGCTTGAGCCCGCTATTATAGGGTCGGGCTCGCGCTAGTCTTCCCAAGCCCGCACGGCCCGAAAGCCCGGCCCGACTAAAAGCCCGATAAAAAATAATATAATTTGTAAAAATAATATTCATCTTCTATCATTTTATCTATATACCAATTGTAATATTACATTCGACCACCCGTATAACGTTTGTCGTTCCCAAACAACAACTTATCACTATTCAATCAAATATATTAAATTTTTAATATAATAATAGTATTTTTATTACAATACACCACCTCTATAATAATTAAGTGTCTACTTCACCACCTTTATAATCACTTCGGTTTCCATTCAGGGGCGGATCTACAGCATTAGGGGGAGGGGCCCAGGCCTCCAATAAATTTTATTAAATTTGCATAGATAAGATGATATTTATAATGTTTAATACATATTACTATAAAATTTAAGTAATATTTTCTTAATTTAAATCTGCCCAAAACTGATTTTATTTGTATTATATTTCAGATTTTATTTGAACCAATTTCATTTCCTTTAAAAGTTTTTTATTTCTTACTCCCTCCGCCCCCATTTATAGTGAACGTTTGGTGTTGTGCACGTAGATTAAGAAAATGTGAAAAAGTGAATATGTGAAGATAATAAATGAAAAAAGAGAATAGCTGTGAGAGATAAATTGAGTAAAAAAATGATTTGATTGATAATAAATAATGAAAGAGGTTAAAAGTAGTGTATTAAATGAGGAAAGAGAATGCTCATTTATGGAAACGTGCACTATATTTTGGGACACCCAAAAAGGAAATGTTCACTATAAATGGGGACAGAGAGAGTATTATATTTAGAAAATACAATATTTAACACATGAATTGGAATACTTATTTTATGATACTATTCAATAGTTGATAAAAAACATACTTAAAAATAACGTCTCTTGAAATTGTATAAGCTTCAATATTTTCTTTTATAATACATGAGATTATAGAGGAAAGCTCTTTTGAGACCCTTACTATTGGGTGAGACCCTGAGACCCCCATCATGGCCATTGATTGCATTTGCTTTTGGAGTCCGGATTGTGCCACGTGGAGGTGAGAGAATAAAAGAGACCACCTCTGAGATTATATCATTAAGTTACAGAGTATAGTGAAATAGAGTTGGCTTCTAGAGAGTCGTGTAAATTTTGTAAGACATAAAGACTTATCTTGATCGTTGATTTAATTAATTTGACGGTTGAAATTAAAGTTAATTTTTAATTAATTGAACGGTTGATTTTGCAAAAAAACACGGACGGTTGGTGACTAACGGTTACCAATACCAACCGTTGGATTGATAAAATTAACGATTGATATTATGTTCTTCTGTTTACTAAAAATGCATGTCCTCTTAGAACCTTTCAGGTTTTCACTAGTGAAATACGAAACATTTAATTAAAATTTAGAATTACCATTAACAACTATGATTACAACTTTTTTAGTTTATTTTGTATTGCCCCCCATAAAGAAAATTCCTGAATCCGCCACTGTTTCCATTTAACCACCTCTCCGTTACCTGAGGTGGTTCTTTGGCAACGTTAGTAGTTATAAAGATGGCCGAATGTACTATTACAATATACAGGTGGTTTTGTAGAAAATGACATATTATAGCGGTGGTCATCTGGAATTAACCCTTTAATTATAACAACATCCAATAAAATATAAACACAAAATATACAACTCTAACTTTAACATATCTACAAGTATGAATGTAACAAATTAAACTAGAATACTATTTCTGTGACTAACATATTTATGTATGACGGAAGAACGTTATTTCATCCGTTGAATTCTATCAAATTAATAGTTTATATTGATTACCGTTAATCTACATCCACTTAGTATTTTTTACCAATTCATTTTAATTTTAATTGAAAATTAATTTAATCTCAACCGCTAGATTAATCTAATCTCAACCGCTAGATTAATCTAATCCAACGGTTGATATTTAATCCTCCATTACTTAAATTATTTATTTCTATTGAACTTTCATCTCAAGTCAGATATTAAAAATTTATAAAATTATTTATAAAAACTATTTGTTATGATATAATATTCAAAATATAATGATATAATATGATTATCTTTAATAAAAAATCTAATAACTTAATGAAGTCAACGGGCTTTTAAAAGCCGCGACCATATGAATTTTGTGGAGGCCCGTCCCGATTTTTTTTATTAGCCTGAATATTTACCCATGTTTAGGGCTCGGGCTTAGGGTATTCGGGTGAGGCTCGGGCTTAGGGTATTCGGGTGAGGCCCTGCCCAACGGACACCCCTAAAGGCAGGTGGATTGACGTGTGGGAATTAAATGGAGGTCTTTTGTTCGAGAGAAGCTTGGTTTGATTAATCGGCGGCAGGTTAGAGTGGATTTTGATTTTTGGATCTAGATTATATCCTGATCTACGGATATGGATAAGAAAGTTTCAAATTTGAATTTGGAGATTTCGATCAAAAACAGTCTAAATTGATTTTTGGTTTCGAGATGGCATACCTTTCGTATTTGATGGAGTGGCAGGATAACGCACGTGTGAACAACTTGTTGGGTAGTTTAGGTCAATTATGGAAATGTCCTTTCTCGTTTTGTCAAGACTTGACGTGAATTTGAGGGACAACAATGCTTTACGGGATCATATTTCTTGTCATTTGAGGAGGTCGCGAAGCGAGTGCTTATCCGGACGTGGGCTGGAAGAGTTGGTTCAACATCTTTGTGAGCATGGGAGATGGCTATGCAGAGTTGAATATAGATGTCTCCATACTGGTCAACTCCATGTTGACTTGCTTGATACATGCTCTACTCGGCCCTCATATGCTCTTCTCGAACGAGTAGTGCTCCTTTGGCCTCTTTTGTGCACTTTTGCCTTGAAAATTTTCTCTTTTGCACTTGATAGCTCCAGGTTTATTCTTCTTGAAAATAACCTGAAATAAGTATAAGAAGTATCAATTCTCTTAAAAATAATCGAAAACAATCAAGAATCAAAAGTAGGATGCTTTCAAAACTTCAAATATTAGTATATTTGCACGCTATCAATATTTAACCTTAACAAATTGTACCCTCTAAAATTCTAAGATCGAATAATAAACTCAACTATAGGTATATAAATTGTACCTAAGGTATCTATATTTGAAAGCACTAACCAAAAATCACAATCGCAGGAAACACAGTACATATCACGAATGAACATTGTAAAAATCTTCCCTTTTATAACTGAAAATCAAGACTACCCTTAAGCTTCAACGCCTCTCAAGATCATATAACCATCATGTATGATGGCAGTTCAGAAATACAAAAATATAGTGACGATAAAGATAAGAACTAAGAACAAGCATTTTTTTTTTGATAAAAAAGAACAAGCATTTTAATTGAGATATCTAAAGAAGAAATAAATAAAGTAGAAAGCAAGGATTACTACTACTGCGAGAAGAAAGCAAACTTTACTTTGATCACCGAGCTTGTTTTGTTGTAGACAACTTATCTATGGCCTTCTATGTAAATATTTATAATCAAAATCGGAAGAGATCATAATGCACAACCCATTTTCATGCCCTTCATTATACATAAAACAATTTAGCTTAACTAAAATAACTCCTAAACCATATTACCTAAGTATATTCAAGAAATCATGAATCACTACCCGACCTCTTGTTCAAATATGTCGTCTAAACTCTAAAGCGAAAATCCTAATTTACGCAAATGATAAATCAGTATGGAAGAGATTTGGAGAATTACACTGGCGCAGTGAACTGTTAGTTCCTAGCCGAATCGTGTTTACTTATTCCCAGTCCAACAATTGAGAAAGCCTAATTTCGTTCTCTAATACGTGACAGACACTATTGAGAGCAACGTGAAACTGGGCATGCATTAAATGCGAGGTGACAAGTCATTAAATGAAGTAATAATTACAATCTTGTTAGTAGTAGTGTGTATCAAGATCCTTAAAGATTTTACTCAACTCTTATTCCATATTCCATGCTTGCTGTATCTTATCAAAAGCTGATGATAACCTGGTTTTTTTTTCTGTATGTTCGGAAGTGTGTTTCACCCAAAATGAAGCAAACTACTCTTACAGAAGCAAGCAGTTCAGCCTTTCAGGCACCTTTTTTATCCAATTCTCAAACACATACACGCAGCCTACATGCCAACATGCAACTACGGCTGGTGCACACTTGTATTGAAAAATAGTGGAAACTGAAAGTGGCTCATTTTGACTTCCCTTTGAACTCTTTATCTTTATTAACCATTTCCATGCAACAACCTTCCTTTGGCTTTAGCGTAGGCTGATTTGGTAAGAGTTAGGGTGTGCATGCATGCTTTGTTCAGTCCATGTTATGCTGCTGCAGCAGCTCTAAGTCAAATGTTTGCACTAAAATATGTACTACTCCAAAGGGAAAGGAAGCATCGGTAAGGTAACATTGAGCAAGATAGGATTTGGGAAGAGACAAAGGGGGCAGTGGCTTTTGATTTGGAGCAGAAGAAGGAAAGTAGTTAAACTCGATCGATAGGACGTTCACTGACTATCTTAATCTATACTTAGAATGTGAGATAATGCAATTGGCAAACTCTGGTCGATGTAGCAACGGCTGAGGCCATTTTATGGACCAATAAGCAGATGCTATCATTACAAAAACATATTTTGATCCAACAGCAAAATACTGTTATCTAAACTGATCAACAAAAGGGATTAATGATACATTTCCGCATTTTTTTTGTAATCTTTTATTTACTATTTTTCATTTTGTGCGATTTAAATTTTATAATTTTGAATGTTTTCATATTTTACCTCTTTGCTTGTCGTGATATTTATATATATAGGGGAAATATATCATGTGGATCCATCTATTTTGGTGGAGTCATGAACCCGCTCTTGCATCAGTTGATTTCATTTTTTCAATACATCAGATTGCACCACGTCATTGTACTTGTCACGCGCAAAATATGTGTAACTTACATGTCTCATTAACTTACAATTTGATCCATTGATAAAATACAATAAATGAATACAAAATAGATTCCATATAGTATCCACTAAACTAGATGAATAAACATAAATAAGTCTTTAGATAAACATGTGTACATGACAACTTGCGTAACACTTTTTAAAACAAAAAACTGTACATAGAAAATGTCAAATGACATCTAAAAATTACCAAAAAATACACAAACAATTTTACATACTCCCTTGCGCCATATCTTCGCATAAAGGACAAAAAACTCAGATAATTTGTCCTTTTGTTATTCTTTGTCCTCTCCATCTCCACAGTATATATAAAAGAGATGAACTAACAGCACTAGGTAGCTCCGGGCGTGTCTTGTGATGGCAACAAAACTAAACCCTAAAGCTCCAGCGTATGTACATGAACACAAAAGAAACACTATAGCGGCAGTGCACTGCTTCTCTAGTAATACTAATCTTCATGCGTATCATCATCAACAACAACAACTCCTCCCAATACTACCATCCATCATTTACCTACCCAACAACAACTTTTTATATACATACAACAAACCTGCTGCTAACTCCTACTCTTTCACTGCCACTACATACCCTGAAGAGCAGCTACAACTAGAGGAAGCAAGCAAGAGCAAGAAAAAGAGATCATGCTTATACAAGTCCATAAATGTTCAAAAACTACCAAGGAGACATGAGACTCAACATTGGGTGCCTAAGTCTTGTTCAACTTCAGCTGTTGCTTATCTTATGAACATCAAACTAGCTGGAAAAACTACAGTCATGATCAAAAATGTCCCAAACCTCTTCAAAAGGAATTGCTTCATGGCCATACTAGACGATATCTGCCTCAAACTGAACCGTGTTATGTTTAACCAGGACAAGGCTGAGTCGTGCTGTGCTTATGACTTTCTGTACCTTCCAATCGACTTCAAGTAATAACAACTTCAGCTAGCACATGTTTTTGCATTCATTTTCATCTTAAATATTGAAATGTCCTGTTTGCTGGCGTGTTTGTTTAGAACAGGAAGTAACAGGGGATATGCGTTTGTCAACTTTACAAGCTCTGAAGGTGCAGTGAAGGTGTGTGCAACCATGCACGGGCAGCCATGGAAATCCTATCCACGAAGCAAGAAAATATGCGCTGTGTCTCTCGCCAAAATTCAAGTCATTCATATGTTTCTTCGTTCTCTCATTTTCTGCTATGTTTTTTTGTGTGTACAATTGATAGTTTCTTTGTATTCAGGGTAAGGAGGAGCTGATTAAGCATTTCAAGAATGTGTGCTACCAATGCAATACTACTAGCAACTTGCCTGTTGTTCTACACCCGCCTCGCGATGGTTCGAGCAACACTTCAGGGACTATTTCGACTCTTGGCATTCTTGTTGGCTTCGAAACCATGTAGTAGTATTGTTGTTAATGCACCATGAAGCCAATGTTTGTAGCAGCAACAAAAGTGCTAGAAACATATGGACATGTTATTTTTGTGATCATAAGAGCAATGAAATTAGCAACCCATGTCATGTTCTAATCTTCTTTCCTCAACTCAGCTATTCTAATTTCTAACTCAACAACATCCCACAACCTATAATGAAATTAAAACAAAAACAATGAAGTCACTGTCAAATAAGTGTTTGGTATCAAAGTTAGTTCTAATATTTGGTACAAGCAGGTCATGAATTATTCCTACACTAAACATACCTTCAATGAGCCATCAAGTTTCGGTGCCCTTTTTTTGAATGATAATGCGAGCTAGGAAAGATACAATGATTTTACAGAAGAACCTACACAGAGTTGCACTACAACATCATTCAACAAGTTTTCCGCCCAATTCACCAACAGAACTACTGACCACAAAACTGATTCTGCAGCATTTGGAAACCTCAGGCTGACCAAGCCCCGGCAGATTTATTTACATGTACATGGTAGCAAGGAGTCACTTGTCATCTCTTTAGTGGTTGAATTTCAGCGCCTACATAAGCCTACTGATACCGCATGATAAGCTCTTCATTCCTGAGGTTTGATTTAAATGGAGAAGGCAATATTAAGTTGAGGTTCTACGCCATTGTTTCATACTTTTCTGCAACTTGAATGGAGTCCAGCTCTTTCTACGCTTGGAGCTCTCACAGAAGAGCCCCGAGGCCAACGCCTGCTGAAGCCACAGCTCAAACTCTTCATCATCATCATCCATCATTTCTGCATCTAAATCCCATTGAAATCTACTTGAGCTAGATCTCTGCGTAGACTTCCCCAAACCAACCATGTTTACATGGAAGCTTGGCCTGTGAGTGTTTGGCCTACAAGCCATTCCCTGCAGGGATGGATATATGATTCAAAAATGAGGACTATTTTCTTTTTATATTGAGAATCAATGGATATTTGTTTGAGTATGTCTAACTTTAAGGTAAAAAATATATTTGAGGTTTAGTTGGCCTTTAGCCCATAGCTACATAGTTCCCTGGCAGCTGAAGGGATGTGAAAATTTTCACGGAAATAAAAATATGCAAACTATCAGCTAAGAGCCATTTTCATTAATAGTAGTGTTGTTTTAGCCTTGTTGCCGTATCATCGAACACATCTTAACTAATATTGATGTAAAGAAAGTTGCTATTTTTACTTTACATCAATTGGGCATGCTTCTACTATCATTAATAGGTGCTCTAAGATCCAGGGGAAAGAGCTGCTAACCTGGCAGATAGCCCATTCTGAAACATCAAATATTTTGCTTTCAGCACAAACAAAGGCTCGAGGTATTTCCATCTGAACAGAAAGATACTGTAAGCAACTCCATAAAAGAAAAGGCCTAAATTTTAATAGTATTTACTGCTAATACAAAAGAAACTCTTTGACTTCAAGTTTCAACAAACTCTTTTTCAGAATACAGACATGCATAGTATGAATGTAATTTTTATCAGACACAGTGTGGGCAGGCATCAGTTACAAATGAAGACCAGCATATGATCAAAACAGATACCGTTTTTTTAAGTATGATAGTACGGCTATCTACCCTTAGTAGTATTGACAACAAATCAAGGAAATATGTACTTCACCTAGGTTTAAATTTGGTTCACTTGCTTTTTATTCATAAGTTCCAATTTTAATCTAACACCTTGGAAAGTTTGGTCTCTACCAACTCACTCGAGATGGCCACATACACGATAGCTAGAACATTCACAGTCGCGTCAGTCAAGCAACTTCAATATTATTTAAGGAGTAGCCCTTCAAGGGATTGGTTATTAGTCTTATATCATTTTTTTTTCTGAAAGACTGCATGAACTCTTACATGACTGATGAGACAACACATCATGGAAGAAAAGAGTAATGCCTGAAAGTACTTTTGGATTTTGAAAGTTCGAGACACTAGGCTTTGGTGAGTTGCTCAAATGACATTTCTGGAAGACTTCACACAAAAGAGAGGTTGATGGCATTTAACAAGATACACTAAGGATGGGTCTTTTAAAGTTCAAATTTCAGTTCAGTTAAACACTTAATTCAAATTAACTTATTGACATCCAATTTGAGTAATGTCAGTTTTCGGCCTTAAAAGTTGACTTAAATGATAATTACCTCCTCGTTCTTATGTCAAAGGATTTAATTCAATTTATTGCAAAGTTATATTTAATCGTTTAGTTCACTTCAACTTAAATGAAAGCTCCCCAAAGACAAATGTGGTTTCTTAAATCTTATCTAGAATACATGAGAATAAATATAAAAGACATCATCAAAATAATAACTCCAAATGCAGCTTCTAGAATGGGAAGGGGAATCTCCTGGACTGGATAGATCATGTAATCAAAAACTCAATGACAACAAGCAAATCAAATTTAAGTTTCCATCTCTAAGTTCATCACTTTGCAGCTTTTGGAAAAGGATTTATGTTGTTAAAGGACACATTTCAATAGGCAGTAATGAGAGCCCTTAAACAGACGTCAGTGTTAACGAGACTACCTTTCTTCACCTTAAGTGAAAGTTTTTTTGTATATTGATACAACATACAATGCCCGTCTAAGAAGAATTAATGATCATGCAAATGCTTAAAAAATTTAAAGATGAAGAACATACCTTCTGAGGCCTGTCGAAAACAAGGGATCCCTTATATTCAACCCATCCATCCCCATCTTTGGCTTGATGATATTGGCAGCAATCCTGAAACAAAAATCAACCTCAAATTTACAAATAACCAAAGACTTTCTATGTGAAACAGTGAAAGGAACCAGAGAGGAACAAAATGAGGCTTACCTTGCACCACTCGCATTCACTTTCGATCTATTTGTGCATACCCAATATATGGGAGTTCCCACATTTAGTACACTGTATTCGTCTAGATTCTTCAGAAAAATACTCACGAGCAACCTAAACAAGAAACCCACACTCATAACTGAATAAACATATTTAAGAAAGTAACGTTGACAAAAAATCACAATGTCAAATAGCCATGAAAACTAGCCAACAGAAGCTAGAAGTTTAACTGAAGTAATCAAGGCAAGGGTGCACCGAAAAATCCATGACCAAGACCAACATAGGATCTGATTGGTAACTACTTAGCAGAACATATTAAGTCTTAAACGACTTGTTTTTGTAAGTGCCTTATCTTAGAAATGTAACAAAATGAACATGAATATGCCAGTAAGCGTACATAACCTTTAATGTGAAGCTAACTTATATTTCCATTGTAAACGCTTCATATCACGTGATTCATATAGTTCACACTCCTTTTGTTCCATAGCACCCTCTCTTAAAAATTTAAAGCTTATGAAAAAGATCAGTAATCTGACTTGGAAACCCTATATTTTCCGATTGATTAATCTGACTTGCAATTTAATTAATAAAAACATTCAATTGAAAAACATAACTACACAGAAAAGCTATTCAGATAAAGTAACACAGAATTAAATAAAAAGTGGACTACTGGGCCATGATATCCACTCAACCAGTTTTTGGCTTTAAAAATGACCCTGTTTATTATAATTAAAGTGAAAAATCTTGTTAAGCCAACTAGTTCCAACAAAGACTCTACATGTGTTATTTCTCATGTTATGGAATAAACAACTTATTCATTTTAATCTAAACCATATTCTGCTGCTACCTGGTGCGATGTGCCACGTGGGCTGTACATGACACTCTTGGATTCCTCCTTCTTCAACTGTTCATCATAGTCTCTTTTCTTTACTGGATCAGAGAGCGCCTGCATTAATGTAAAATCCATAAGGCGAAATTTACCAAAATGGGGAATATGTTGTTGATTATCACTTCATTTACATTGTACACTAATGTGATTCATCTAACAGATAAAAAAGACTAACCTCATATGCACATTGAAGCTTTTTGAATGATTCGTTGGCAAGAGCACTTCCCATATTTTTATCCGGATGTACAAGCATGACCTACAAACAATCCATTACAAAAGATGTTAAACGAAGGTAGGAAATGATCTACAATAATATTCATCTGAGACAAGCAACCATGGCACAAATCAAGTCTTTTTGGGAACATTTTCACCTTTCAATCATGAAACAAAAAAATTGATTGCCATATGACATCAAGTATTTGTAGTTAGAGTGTCGTTTACTACAAACGGAAAGTTTCATACTCATTTTTAAGGAATGAGCATGTTTTAAGAGTACCTTTCTCCTGTATTCTTTTTTCAACAATGCAGCGTCAATTTTCTTTTGGCGAGGAATTTCTAGTGCTTCATAATGGTTTTTGCTTCTTGATATCCTCTTTATCTCATCCACTGGTTAGTCTCCTCTTTGGCCACCAGTTTACCAACAGATTTTTCCTTGCACTCAATTATAGTTGCAGTGGAAGGAGCTGTGCTGGAAGATTTACAAAAGTTCACCTTTTCAGTTCCATCAACAGGTTCGGAACCGGAAAACATACTTTCTGCGGGGAAATCATTTTTTGGAACCGTTTCTGAATCCTTCTCATCATTGAAGGGCATGCTTTCATTTAATCTCTCGGAGCATTTCACCAAGTAATTTAGCCCATCATTTGTGAGAAATGCAAGGTTTATTGAAAGAAAAACACCAATCCATCCATATCGAATTTGGACTGAATATATACCATATGCAGTAGCCATAAAGACCACCAATCGGGTGTGATTGAAGGAGAATAGGTAACCTATATTCAGAAGGTAATTGATTAAAAAAAGGAAGGCGACACCATTTGCTGACACGCAAGCACTTCCAAGTGAACTGAGGTGCATACTGTTCTTCAACAGAATAGGGAATACTAGACATTAACTAGCTAACTGTAGATGCTATGTCAAATGCAATAAATGTGGTTGCTATGTAGCAATTTACAGTCGCTAAAACAAAATAAAAAGTCACATAAATATGAGTATGCATGCAAGAACTAAAATCCTTTATAATATGATATATTGTAGCGCTAAGCTATACTAATACGTCCTTAATTACTGCATATTCTATAGGTCTATCAAATAACTGAGAATCAATGTAAATCAGAAAGTGCCTAAGCAGGTCATACACACAAAGTTGCATGAGGTCAGTAGGGTATTATTTCAAAGACCAATGAATCTAGAGTCTAGCATGTACATGAAATTAGCAATCACAAATCAGTAAAAAGAATTGAGCGATACCTCCAACAACAAACAATGTTCCTGTAATCCAGAAATTGGCATACATCCATAAAACCATAATCGCAATTAAGCCTACAATAAATAGCCCCGGAGAATAACCCAAATATTGAACCCCAAGTCCAGCGGCAGCCTGAAATGTAAAATGGAAGTCAATACAAAATGGCTACTGATCAAATAAGAATTGTGAATTATTTCCGTCAACAGATAAATTGCAAGTAAAACACCAGCTAATATATAAATATTGACTCACGATGCAATTTAAATGGACTACAAGTTCGAGACATTATGAGTGTGAACATTCTGTGCTATCAAGCTCCATTGATTCAGCAACAAAAGACAAAAAAGTTACTCATTTTTAGTTTTAGCTCGCATAAACGACCATTAACCTGGATAACATTCGTTATCTAAACAAATCATTGATGGAAATCAAGGTCTACAACTTATGTCTATATAATCTTGTTTATCCTAGGCAAGATTTCCAACAGTACACTGGTCGGTGATCCTAGGCTGCCTCGGTTGATGATATCTAAACAAATCATGGAGGGACATCGAGTCTACAAGCAATGTTGTTATATCAGAAGAGATGAATGTCCAGGATATCAGTGTAAAAATGCAGTATGGTCTACGACCCTTATACGTGGACTGAAATCTCTAATATTGAACCATCCAAGGCTACAACATAAGATAACCAACTCTAAGGAATGTGTGAATCATAACTAGTTGCAACCATGAAGGTGACTCAAACTCTATTAGACTGCATTCTATCATGAAAAGGGAAAATTACATGTAAATGTTATAAATGTCTACTGTGGTATCAGTTAACTAACATTAAGGGAAGCAAACAGCGAGTCAGCAAAACCTTTAAAAATATTAGAAACAGACAGCCATGGTTGACGACACAAACGAGATAAAGCAAGCATGGAAAATGTAACTTTTAACGAAATCCAAAATACACGGTAATCCCAAAATTAACTAACAGTAATTGGACTATTTAACAAGTTCTTATGTACTAATCCAACTGAAGATAACATAACAATAATAAACAAAGGCATAATTTATGACTTACCATACTGAGAAGTACATAGATAATGCACGAAACTGATGTCAAACTAAGAAGGCAGCTCCACATAATAAGAAGCAATGCAGCAGAACCGAATCCAACAAATGACAGGAAACCCCTCACAACTGAATTCTTCCACTGAACCAACAAGAAGTTAATAAATCTAGCAATTCTGAAGCAAATCTTGCATATGACTGGCCAATGTCTTTCTATAAACACCCCAATTCTATCTCTGAGGCAGCTGGATGCCAATTGAGCTCCTGAAAACATATTTCTCTGAGACAACATCCACTGCCATGTCTGCCTGAAAAGCCCTATATCCTCCATCCTCAATACAATCACAATTCCCAACAGAAACCCAAATCACAGAAAACAAATACCCATTTTCCAGACCTCAGCAAATCCAGCTTGATTTGATCTAAAGAAACAATTTAACAACAACAACAACTTTGACTACCAATTAATACATCAGTTGAAAACAGTTAAAGCATCTTCACGTTGGACTCGCGTTGCTTCAACAATACGTATCCAAAAAGGAAACCCTAGAACAAAGAGTCAAACTAATGCTCCGGTACAGAATTAGTAACCTCTCGTCACGGACCGCAGATCCTTAAAGTAACTGATTGAAGTACAGATCAGCAAGCGGAAGGTGATGATGAAGACAAATCTGAGGACATAATTAGGTCGTACGAGAAATGGAGAGAGAAGTAAAAAGGGGAGTCGGAGAGGAGGGAGGCGGTGACCCTAAGGCTAGTAGTTGATGTTTGTGGTTAAGGCTCGTGAAAAATCTGATGGAAAAAGTTGAATAAAGTTTTTGTCATATGGAGATGAAAAGTTGAGATGATTGAAGGAGTTTGATTTAGGGCAGCTAAATTATTATTATTCGTCATAAATGTCTTTAAAACGGCTTCAAACTAGTAGTTAATGTGATTTATAAAAAATGCAGTTTCGATTTTTTTGGTGGAGGAATCCGAGGGGAGCAGAGGTTCAAACTTGTACTTGATATAATTCATCTGATTATCATTTGGCTGAATTCATATTAAGTGCAGCCAAAGCAATTTGATGCAATTTAAAAGTATGTCGTTTTGTGGTGCACACAAAACCACCTAAAATTATACCCTCTCTGTCCCTAAATGTTTGTCCACTTTTTATTTTGGGTGTCCCTTAAGTTTGTCCACTTTCTTTTAATATCAACCATATATTCTACCTTTTACTCATATACTATATAAATCATTTATTCTCAACCACACATTTTATACCTTCTTTCTTCCTTAAAAATCGTGTATTTGGTGCTTTTGGACAAACAAAGAGGGACGGAGGGAGTAGTAAAAAAAATTAAAACAATGTGTTTTTAATCCTTCCAAAAATAGTTGCGTCGCATGGAATCCGTGTCATACTTGGCCATCCTTTTTAAGTTTACAGGTTCAATTTGTTATGAACTACAAGATATTATTCTGTTCATTGAAAATTCCGTATCTTCCTATGTGTAAACATAAGGGTGTCTATTACCAGTTACAAATGAAGCTACAAATCTATTCCAAAAATTCCCTCAACTTTCAAATCTTCAATTTTTAAAACCAACATGAATAATGTTTATTTAAGATCATATCTCCCTATTAAGAATCCAGGAGTGGTGTTTGACGGTTTCTCCCAAACCGTCACCTCTCAACCGTCACCTCTCAAATCCTCCAACTGCATATTGACCTGATCTATTCTCATCTCTTCGATCGATCTTCAACAACCGGTTCGTCTCTCCCCGTTACAATTATCATTTACTGATTCGCGCTTAAACTTTTTTTGATCGGTGTGTTTTTGTGGCTGTGTTGATCCTGTTGGTTTGGTGTTTATGTTGATGATGACGAGATCCGTTTTTGGATCTGTGTTGCTTTGATTTGATTATGGAGTTGATTTCTGTGCTTGATTTTTGAGTTATCAAATTTATATTTTGATGGTGTCTGATTGCTGATCAAGTTGAGCTTTATGAATCTTAATTTATTCGTAATTTAGCAGTTTAAGGTATGGTTTGTTTTGATTTGATTTTAAATGGCTGTGTTGATCCTGTTGGTTTGGTGTTTATGTTGATGATGATGAGATCCGTTTTCGGATCTGTGTTGCTTTGATTTGATTATGGAGTTGATTTCTGTGCTTGATTTTTGAGTTATCAAATTTATATTTTGATGGTGTTTGATTGCTGATCAAGTTGAGCTTTATGAATCTTAATTTATTCGTAATTTAGCAGTTTAAGGTATGGTTTGTTTTGATTTGATTTTAAATGTATTTGCTTTTTTGGATTGTTTACAGAAAAAATGGCAAAAAGTAGCTTCAAGGATGAACATGAAGTTGGTATGTTATGGCTTTTTTTCTTACTAATGACTAGAAAATAGATGTGCTAGACATGCCCTGAATATGTGCTGAATCTTATTTGTGATTATCTTTCAGAGAAAAGAACTGCAGAGGCTTCAAGGATTAGGGAGAAGTACCCTGATAGAATTCCGGTGAGGATATGACATCATCCTAAAACCCGATATCACATATGTATTAAAACCTGTATATTCCCAAACGCTTACGCATAGTCTGGACTGTGCAGCGAGTACTAGTTTAATTTGTCAATAATATACCTTTTCAATTAATACTTATCTAAATTTTGTTTCACGTTTTTATATACACACCTATTGGTGTGCGTAAAGTAGTACTAGTTTTATTAATACACAACATCTAAGATATTTTTATTGATACAAAATATAGGCGTTGTTTTTAATCAATTCGATGGTTAAATTAACGATTTGTAGGTCGGATGTTTTAAAATCACAAACATTTATATATATATATATAGGGATTGTATCATGTGGAACCCCCTCCTTTTCATGGATCCATGAATCCCCTTTGCATCCGTTGATTGCATTTCCTGTTTGCATTTTGGACGCACCAGATTGTGCCAGCGCATTAATGAGCATGTGCAACTCACGTGTGCATTTGTCATGTGCAACTCACGTATGCATTTCAAAAATGCAAACACGTGGCACAATCTGGTGCGTCCAAAATGCAAACAGGAAATGCAATCAACGGATGCAAAGGGGGATCCATGGATCCATGAAAAGGGGGGTTCCACATGATACAACCCCTATATATATATTGGAAAAAATATGGTGATATGACAATACCATACTCATGTCATTCGGTGGTTGGCAATTATTGCCAACGAATGACAAACCTTTTTATATGCACCAAATATGAATCTATTAAATAAAATTATGAAACCAAAAATGCATTAACGTGCAAGACATATCAAAACGGTTCAACTATATAGTGATTGGGAAGAGAGCTGATCTAATCAAAACGCTCTTGAAATGGAGTGCAAAACTGTCTTTATCTTACTCAAAAAATAACATATCGATTTCTTGACAAGAGGGTGCAAGACAAGTAGTTGAATTATTGACTTGTATTTTAAGTGAAGGATTACTTCTCATAACTCATTGTTTACGCATTTATAAAATATTCTTTCATTTTACATTGGCAAGGTTTTTATACCTTCTCTTATCTTACACAACCTTGCTTTGCACCTTGTAGACGCAATCTTAAGGGTAAAGTTCAAGAGAAGTAAATAATTTTAGTGAGATTGAGGGACTGAATTTCAATCGTTGGAGAGTGACGATTATCAATATTAACCGTTTGATTGATAAAAATCAACGGTTGTGATGATATCATTTCGTCTCACGTGAATATGTTTTCCTAACAATTAAAAAGAGCAAAGGAAAGATACAAAAAGCTGTGTTCTTCGCATAGTTGTATTCTCAATCACCTTTGCAGATATTATGGCATGGAAACATTTTATAAAACTAAAAAAATGTAATATTCAACTGGCCCTATCGAGGCATGAGACCCTATTCAAACCTTGGCCGCGATAATGGGATAGCCTTTTTGCAAAACTCTTGTAACAAAGTGCACTTCTCTTGCGACCCAGGGTCAGGGGGCTGCATCCGATGATTATAAATGCAAATGCGCAAATGATAGGAAATGATGACACGTGAAGCATTTAAGTGCATGTGCATTAATGCAATTAGATTGAAGAAATTGAAGGATGAGATTTGGGATCTCAAAAATGTGAGTGAGTCTCAAATGGGCCCAACTCCTATTAACAATGTAGTGTCAGGCCTGTTTTAAAACTGTTCTGTTAGTTAACTTCTAATTCTATTTGAAGAATATTTTCTCATCTGCTGTATGCGTCAAGCACGGTTTGTTCTCATCAGGAATTTTGGGCAGCTTACTATTTAGGAGCATGGAACACTTGAGTAGATCTGTTGGGATATCTATCTAGTTGCATGTTTACACAGGTAAGCCCTCGAGATCATACTGCAGAGCCAGTCTTTCCACAGTACTTCGACCCACCACCTGCCGCAAATAGAGTTCCTTTAAAACCTCCCCAGCAAGCTCCGTCTCCTCTTCGTGGGATATCCCTTCAATTAGTATGGTATAGGTTGTTTCATTCGGCAAACAGCCCTTTCCAATCATCATCTCATACACCTCAAATGACAAGTCAGTTCTTTGGGATTTGCATAGCCCAAGGATGAGGGCATTGAAATTGTCCACGTCTGGCATACGGTCGTTCTCTTCCATTACACTCAGTATCTGAAGCGCCTCGTCTAGCATTCCTTCCATGCAAAGTCCTCTGATTAAAGATGAGTATGTATATGAATCCGGTTTAAAGCCATGCTTTGTCATTTCGTATAACACCTGAAATGCTGGATGCGTGTTCCCCTTTCGACACAAGCTTGAAACCACATTTTTGTAGAATTCCTGAGGTGGGCTGCTCAGTTTACTACACAAATCCTTGAAAATGGAGAATGCCTCATATGCCTTCCCATGATCGCAAAGCATGGCAATGGCATTATATGTTCCATCATTAGGATAGGCATGATTAACCATCATGTGATCCAAGCATTTCACGACAACGTCAAATTTTCCATCTCTGCACAGGCGAGTGATGATGGGGTTGTAGCTTGCAGCAGTAGGTTTCATATTCACGGCATATATCTCATCCAAAACCATTAGAGCATCATCTATCCGGCCATGGTGGGAAAAAGAGCCAATTAATATATTGTAAGTCACAATGGTCGGCAACCTTTCTTCAGTGTCCATTTCTGCCAAAAGCTTGTTTGCTTCTTCCCAGCGTTGCTCATAGCATAAGCTCCTCAACAGAATATTATAACTAACAACATTTGGCTTAAATCCCAAAGACGGTAAAGTCCTGAAATAAGTAATCGCCTCTTCCGTTCTATCTTCCTTACATAACCCAGTTAACAAAACATTGTGACTAACCAAATTAGGCTTCCCGCCTTTTGAAACAATAACATCCAAGAGCTTCATAGCTTCATCAACTCCTTGCTCCTTATACGCAGCCTCAAGCAAAAATGAGTAGGTAAACACATTCGGAACCAAACCTTTCTGCATCAACCTATCCAAAAGTTGCAAGCTCTGACTAAAATTCCCGTGCATACACAATCCCCTGACAAGCAGATTATAAGTAACACAGCTAGTCGGATATCCATAACTCTCCATTTTCTCAACCAACTGCATCGCATACCCAACATTACCTCTCTTACACAAATGATTCACCAAAAATGTATAAGCAGCAGCATCAGGGCTAGCACCCGAACCAACCATCAATTCCATAACCCTAATAGCTTTACGAATCTTATTAGCTTTACAAAGATCATACAAAAGCTGCGTACCTTGACTAACATCCGGCTTATGACCTTTTTCCACCATATACTCAAGATAGAGAAAAGCATCATGAACCCTAAGCTCTCTCGTTCTTGGATCATTCTTGCCAGACCTCCAATTCGGCAGCATGAAAATAGTCTGTTTGGTTTTAGGAGAAATAGTGATTTGGGTAGTGGCTAAAACTCTAGAAAAACCTTTGGTAAACGAGAGTGTGTGGAGAGTTGGGATTTGCGAGAAAAAACCCGACTTTCTTGTAGTCATTCCAGCACTGGATAGATTTGTTATTGGGGATGATGAAAAGTGTAAAATGGCTGCCATTTTGAACACTCTTTATTTCTTCCTAAGTATGTTGTATAGGGTTTAGGATGAATGTCTTCTCATCCTCATTGACTGTCTGACACTTGTACAATTTCAAGAAAGTTGTGATAAAGCTGATGATGAAATTCAATGAATACTAGAAGGAAAGAAGGAAAGAAGAAGATTGCATACCAGCGCAGGAAGCAGCGATCGGAGAGGTTGATTTGAGAAGAAAATGGCGCAGGGGAGCAATTTGAAGCCACACAGAAACTAAAAGGTAATCTGTATGTTTATCCATTTTTGCAACTCGATATGGGCCGAACTCTAGACTGATATGGGCCAAAGTCTAGACTGATATGGGCCTTATGCAAATACACTGATCCGTTCTAAACCGGGGCTTATGCAATTTGAAGCCCTAATTCGATTATTTACTATCCACGCATTCAGAGAGAAGTTCGAGACAAGAAGTCACATGTAACCTTGAAGCGATCGTACACATTGACCTGGTAAGACTACTAGTTGACCATGTCTCTAGTGGGATTTGGAGTCAGTGCGCCTAAAAAGTAAGATGAGATTGACTCCGCGGCCTGAGCTTGAGGAGAGGAGAGAAGAGGAGAGGAGAGGAGTGGTGGAATCAATATTAATACGGACGTGGTGAGTATGAGATTGAGAACAGAGACGGTTGGTATTTTAGATGCATTTATTATGATTAGTACATAAATTAATGCATACATCAACGTATAAATTAAAGTATGTATGGATAATGACAGGTCCACATGTCAACGGATGGGCTAAGTAGCACGGGAATGAGGACGGGAAACAAGGACGGTAAGAACGTAGAAACGAGAATTTAAAAGAAAGGAATAGTGGATACGGCAGAAAATGTCTATAAAATATGTATATAATATTTAATATTATCATACTATTTAAATATATAGGGTTAGGTTCTTGTAAGATAAAGATATATTGTGAAACTGTAAGACAAGATCTTAACTGTTGATTTTGATAATCTAGCGGTTGAGATTAAGTTGTTTTAATTTAACTAGGGGACAAGTTAGCACAAAACACGAGGCGGTTGAGAATATTGTCTTCAAATCTCATCCGTTAGATTGAGAAAATGAACGGATGAGATAAAGTTTTACCCTCTCACAATTATATGAGTGTCTCACCTGAACCTTTTCCTAAATATATAAATGCATAATTTGTTAAAATATGAATACTATAACTAGTTTTTTATAAATAAAAAATAAAATCTTGCAATAAGTTATAATTTTAATTACTCTGCATCTGTACTTTCATAATCATCTCCAAAAAATATCTCTTTCATCTCCGACTCATCAATAGAAAGATCAACAAACTGAACATCCCACATTTTGGTCTCTCATCTAAATATTCTAAATTATTTCTCGATAGGAGTCTCAGATTGTTATGAACAAAAACAAGATATTCTGCACGCTTTGGATTCAACTTATTCCTCATAAAATAATGAATGAACGAATAAGTACTCCAATTTCTTTCACAACAAGTAGGGAAATTAGGTTGTCCATGAAAGTAAAGAGCTAGAGTTTGAAGATAGGGTGACAATGATCCATAATTAGCCCACCAACTTTTTAGATCATATTCAAACCTCATTTCAATAGCATCTGGAGCACCAAAACCTCATTGTTTAAGAGAAAAATTAACATAATCCATCATAACCTTGTTGTAATCATCCTGATTCGGAAAAAGCCTTCTAAAATACTTTCTTCTCTCGACAGAAAGTTCATCATCTCGATGTGGAGGTACTCTAGAAGATTCCTTAGATAGCCATTCGGTACTATAATACCTATAAAATAAACGAGTGTCGACCCATAAATAAAATAAATTAACATTAGTAAGAATGTTAGAAAAATAGTTTCTAACCTCGGGTTTAGCGAGTGAGCTAAACAATGAAGTAGTGTGTTTTTTTGCCCATCGAGTAAGGAGTGTATTATAAACAACATCATAGAAGGTGCAACACATGCTCCTGAATCTGTCGTGCTCATAAATACTCTTTTTTCACACTCTCAATCATTGTATCCACATCTCATGTACTAAATGAAGGCAAGGCTTATTAGTATCACAAACTCTATCATATCATAGATAGTAGCTGTGAAACTAATAATATAATTTATTTTATCCCACCTCTCTTCATTCAATATCTTCTCTTTTACAAATCTAGCTTTATCTTGATCGTCATCTCGATATAAGGTCCATTGATCACAAAGCACCATGGATTCCAAAGCATGTTTAACATGTTTGAATCTTTTAAGTATAATGACCACTGATGCAAAGCGAGTTTCATCCAAAGAAAGCAGCTTTAAAGTAGTAGATTGTAAAATATAGACAATAGCATACCATGACTCACCACAAAGTTTTTAATTTGAACGACGTCGCCATAAATCTCAGTAATCGAGTGACATTCAATATACGTTTCTTCGTTATTGACCACATTCTTTGCATCACAGATATTCTTCAAAGCAAGATTGAGAGTGTGAACAATGTAATGAGTCCAATAAATGTTAGGATAAATACCTTCAATGAATTGTCCAGCTGCTTTACAATTACTAGCGTTATCTATGATCACCTACACTACATTTTTTTGGACCAACCTCATCGATGACATTTTCTAGAAGACCGGAAATGAAATCCTTATCTTTCACCCGACCACTACAATCCACAGATTTGACGAACATGGACCACTTTCACTAACAACAATGAAATTAATCGAAGGTCTTCTATTCGGAGTATCTATTGTATCTATTGTTAGTGAAAGTGGTACAATGTTCGTCAAATCTGTGGATTGTGTGTTAGATTAAAGATACGTATTTCATTGTCGATCTTATAGAAAAAGTCATCGATGAGGTTGGTCCGGAGAATGAAGTGCAAGTGATCACTGATAACGCTAGTAATTGTAAAGCAGCTGGACAAACCATTGAATGTATCTACCCTAACATTTATTGGAATCCTTGTATTGTCCACACTCTCAATCTTGCTTTGAAGAATATATGTGATGCAAAGAATGTGGTCAGTAACGAAGAAACGTATATTGAATGTCACTCGATTACTGAGGTTTATGGCGACGTCATTCAAATTAAAAACTTTGTGGTGAATCATGGTATGCGATTATTTATATTTTTACAGTGTACTCCTTTAAAGCTGCTTTCTTTGTATGAAACTCGATTTGCATCAATGGTCATTATACTTAATAGATTCAAACATGTTAAACATGCTTTGAAATCCATGGTTCTTTGTGATAAATGGACCTTATATTGAGATGACGATCAAGATAAAACTAGATTTGTAAAAGAGAAGATATTGAATGAAGTGTGGTGGGATAAAATAAATTATATTATTAGTTTCACAGCTCCTATTTAAGATATGATAAGAGTTTGTGATACTAATAAGCATTGCCTTCATTTAGTATATGAGATGTGGGATACAATGATTGAGAGTGTGAAAAAGATTATATATGGTCACGAAAAGATTTAGGAGCATGAATGTTGTACTTTATATGATGTGGTTTATAATATATTTGTTACTTGATGGGCAAAACATAGCACACCATTTCATTGTTTAGCTCATTTGCTAAACCCAAGTTTAGAAACTAATTTTCGAATCTTACTTATGTCAATTTATTTTATTTCATTCGCTAACACTTCTTTTTATAGGTATTATAGTCATGGATGGCTTTCTAAGGAATCCTATAGAGTACCTCCACATAGAGATGATGAAGTTTTGGCGGAGAGAAGAAAGTGTTTTAGACGGCTTTTTCCAAATCTGGATGATTACAACAAGGTTATGATGGAGTATGTTTATTCTTCTCTTGAACAGTGAGGTTTTGATGCTCCAAATGCTATTGAAACGAGGTAAGAATATGATTGACAGTGCGTCGTTGTGCACTGCAAATCTAAATTTATAATCCTACTAAAAGCTAGTGTAGCAGTAAGAAGGGTTGAATCCAAGGAAAAGTAATCTAGTGTTGGAGTTAATCTACTAGCTAATTCTACTCCTATCAGGGGGTTGGTTGGAAGATTGTTTGTAAGCTAATACTAAGGGTTTTACTAATAACTGAGAAAACACAGTTCAGAGAATCTCGTTACAAATAGTAATCACAGAGCAGACAAGTTTCAAACTAGTAAATTATAGTTGTTCTAATCAGATAGTCCCGTCGGGGTAGTTACCTAATTCTAGTTCTATCTTCTATTATCCTCTAGAGTTTCAAGAAGATGTAACAATTACCTAATCAAACTAACACAATAGCTCTACTGCTAGGCTTTACTACTATGTCAATTCAATTAGATATCATGCAATTGCTATAAACCTAAGTTTACTGCTAGGCTGAGTTAAGCAAATAACAATACATGCAATTATAACAAAGAAAAAACTCAATAGATTAAAACTTGCTATTCAATGATCTCGTACAATGTTGCAACTCAATTCCCCAAACTGTAAGGAAATTTAGCTACTCATTGAAAACACATTGTACTAAAACGAAATACTAAAAATGAGTTCGAAGATTTATCAATTCTGAAGATAAAGGTTGAAGCTTGATCTCTATTCTCTACTCCAAGCTCTGGAATTTCGCCGTCAAAGAGCTCTCCCCAAATTAATTGTGAAACCTAATCAAAAAGATGCTGAAATTCTGAGTTGGGCCAGGCCGAACCAACCGCAGACCCTTAAGAAATTAAATCCGTGGACCTTAAGGATTTCTGGAAATTCAATAGCGTCCGCGGCTGACATCATGCTGACATCATCCAGTCTCCTTCTGCTTCTTTTCTTCGTCTTCATGCTCCGAATCCGTCTAGAATCGATCCATAAGCGTGTGAAATTTCTTTTCCACTTCAAATATGCCTGAAACGCAAAACACTACAAAAAGGTAATATTTCACAAATAAAGCATATAAGAATAAAGGAAATAAGACAATGATGGATCGTATAAATACGCTCCATCAATGATCAAACCAGTTGGTTGGCTAATTATGGAACATCGTCACCCATTTCTTTTAGGAAGAATAAGTTGAATCCAAAGCGTGCCATCTGCGACACCTATTCAGAAATTCTTCGGAATATTTAGATGAGGGGGAAAATGTGGGATGTTCAACTCGCTGATCTTTTTATTGATGAGTCGGAGATGGATAGTGTATTTTTTGGAGATGACTATGAAGCTACAGATGCAAAGTAGTACTTTTATTAGTTTTGTCGTGAATTAGACTTAGCTAACATTTTCAATTATAATTTACTCTAAATAAGCCCTGTTCAAAATCATACATTTAACAGCGCTTTTCCTAAATAAGCGATGTTAAAAGTCATCACATGTAATAGCTCCTTTTCAGAATATGTGTTGTTGTTAAAAGTCATATATTTAACTTTTTTTGTTAAAATGCTAATATGTGTTCTTATTTTTTACAAACATAAAATTAAAAACAACACCATTGACAAAGACTTTTATTAATATCAAATTACAAATAAACACAATTATATGTTTACAATAATATTTTCATACAAGACTTCAAAACTACATAGGATGGGCTAAACCCTAAACTTCATGGCGTGTGCGTCTTTAAACTCCACAGCGTGGGCATCTTTAAACTTCATGGTGTGGCTCCTAAATCATTGGTAAAACAAAAAAATAAAAAATTAAATTCAAATTAAATTAAATTTAAATGAAAGTAGTTAGAGTTGAGAGATTACTCGAAGTGGGAGGTTGTGAAGAAGAGGAAAAGACGCTGGTGAGTTATGATGGAATCTGAAATTATATTGGAGGGTTTGTAGCGAGAAAACAATATAATTGGAATTTTTTTAACGAATGAGGATTGTTGGATTTAATAAGAAGAACAGTTGCGAAAAGCTTACAACAGTACTTTTATATAAAAGGTGCTATGGAATATTACGTTTAGTGATAAAGGTGCTTTAAAAATAAATTTTATTTAAAAATAAATAAATAACAGTGTTTCTATATAAAAATGCAGTTGTAGGGTATTATATAACATCATTTTTTTAATAAGCGTTGTTAAATGATTGGAATTTTGATTCCATCCCAAATCCCCTTTTGAATCGCATCATTCGGACATCGTATGACAAAGTTATGCCCATCGCAAATATTTTGTATTTCAAAACTTTGAATGGGCATAACTTTGTCATACAATGTCCAATGACGGGATTCAATAAAAGGTTTGGGGTACAATCATATTTCCAACCATTTAATAGAGCTTATTTAAAAAAGTGTTGTTATATATGGGCAGAGTTCAAGAGAAAGAAAGAGTTTAGGTGAGATGGGAGGACTTAATATCAATCGTTTGATTAGATTAATCTGCGGTTGAGATTAAAGTTGGTTTTTAATAATGTTTTGTTGGATTTGAGATCAACGTTGTTAAAGAATTAATATTCTACAGCCTTTTGTAAAAAGCGTTGCCGTATCATCAAATTACAATAGTGCTTATATATGTATTTAACAACATTTTTTCGAAAACGCTGTTGAATGTAGGTTTACAACACCGCTTAATCATATAAGTACTGTAGTAGGTTTAAATTTTATAACAGTACCTAATATTTGTTGAATAATCAAATTCGAGACTAAATAATGCATATGAACCCTCTATCAAAATCCTATTGGAAATTGAATTCCAGATCTCTTGATCTGAAAAAAATAGATCAACTAAATCAGTGACGCCCTTTTAGCTTCTTAAACGTAATTGAAACCTTATATTTTTGTTTAATTCAACTAAATTGATTCCTTTCCACAGTCTACAGTTGCTTAGCTCAACTTATTTTTCCTTGACGTATTAATTCGACCACTTTTCACGACAGACATTTTTGCGACAAATATCAAATTATGAAATGAATCCTATAATTTGTCACATTTAAATGAAAAGAACATGGTTAGTTTGGACCAAGCAACTGAAGGGAAGCACATTTCATGTTCAAAACGAATTAAGCTTTTTTTTTAAACAATAGTAAAAGAATACTAACCCTCTGTTTGGATGTGGGAAATATGGTGGAAAGAAAATTTAAATGAAAAATTAAAGGGAAGTAATTTTCCATAGGAAAATTGAGAGGAAAATTTTATATTGCTTTCTTTGTTATTTTTTCATTTTTCACAATTTAACCAAACACACCCAAATATTTTTCTTTAAATTTTCCATCAAACTTTCTTTTCCACCCATTTTTCCATGCAACCAAACGAAGCATAAGTGTGCTGTTGTTGGTAACATGAAATTAAAGGGAATATTAGATAAGGATCCAAAGCATATTTTTGTGATTTTAAAGTGAAAGTAATAATTTGTAATAAATTAAATGTCCGCCTAGAATTCCGTCCTCTCCGCATAGATTAAAAAAGAAGGGCAGATAACTAACACACAGCATGATACTTTGTGATTCAGGTCTGGTTAGATACATAAAGATATGATGTGAAGATAGAGTGAAGCAGTTCTTAAAGAATAAAGTGATTACTAAACAAAAGAATGCATGTGAAAGTGCAAATGAATGGAATCATTTTGATTAAAATGTCAGTCTGTAAAGAATGAAAGAAAAGTAGTTAATTATTTGGCATTTGGCAGCAAACTAAACACATGTAAATACTACTTTAAGTTTTGGAATGAAATCGGCGTCGACAGTATTTGTCCGGGTGTCGTAGCATCGGAGGACACCGCAAACATATTATACTAACTCACATTATTGCTACATTTAGTTATGCATATGTTTATTCTCCGGTGCAATTTTCTAAAATGAAACTGAAACATTAACATAATTACCGTATAGTTATCCAGTTGGTCTCTCTAGCCGATGAGAAAAATAATTATTAGTCTTATGTTGTATGAGACTCCATGTCCAGGGCACATGGAGCAACGTCTTATCAGTCAGTCATTCAGTCTATGTTCGCAAATGTCAGTAGTTCAAGTGGTTCTGACTGCATCTTCGCTTGGAGTGGTCTGTCCAGTCCTCGACCGATGAATAAAATAATTTTTTATAAAAAAAATATGAGACTTCAGTGCCCAAATTCGTGGTTGGCTCCAAACAATTTTGTGAAATGAATAATAATTTAAAATTAAAGTGTATTCGACATAGACCTGTCGTTATGCAAGAAAGAAAAAGAGGATCAGTTAATGAAGGTAGTTCATCGTTTGTACTAACGTGAGTAACGTCTTTATTACCAAGTGAGATGATGGAGAGATGGTTTGGAGTGTTGTTGTTTTGTTTGTCGTGGAATAGAAAACAACATAATACTAATAATATTATATTGCTTGCTACCCTATGATAGCCTATCACGTGATGGTAAAAAGGAGTAAAGTTATGCTACTTTGTTAATGTAATAGTGAATAATGATGCCAGGCCACATCCAAAATGTCATTGCCAAACACTGATTTCAATCTCATTCATCAAACATTATAATTGGAAGTGAGTGGCTGAGTGCTGTGTACATATCTCGCATAACATGTAATTGCGCATAAACACTGATTTCAAACTCTTTGCGAGTCGATCATATGTATCAAGTTTCTACAGTGTGAGAACAGCAAAGTTACTTACTCGACTCATAAATTTAATATCACTTAACTGATAAATGTGAGTTATATTGAAGGACCGTGGTTAGTGTATCTAGAGACTCAGGAACTGTTAGGGACCTGATCCCAGACTGCAGGGACTTCACAAAGTAAAACACAGCGGAAATGATGTCGAATGATTTCTTTATTAAATCAATCGACTATACAAAACAATAGTTTGTAACATGTAACAACACACAAGCTATTACAATACAAAAGTCAGCTTACCCAGGGTCAGTACCCTGTTCGTGACTTCCAGAGACGCTACCTTCACACGATTCCCCCTGAATCTGTTGTAGGTCTCACACACCAAGGATCTGGGTTCTGATGCACTTCAGCCTTACACAGAACGTCCTTGGTTGCTCCTGAGATCCCTCGCACTGCTGCTGGGATGTCCTCCTGCCACCAGGTCCTTCAGACCTTCAACTCCAAGCTTATCTCCTTGATGCACTTTAGGCTTACACAAGAAGATCTTCGAACTCACTTGAATCACTCTCTAGATTCTTGAGTTTGCTTGAGTTTCGAATGGGAGGGAGCAATTCAAAATGGCTCCAATCCTTTGCATTTTGAATAGAGACCCACGTGCAGGGTCTTGTCCGTGGCACTGTTCCTTTGTGCTTTCGGCTGCCCTCCTATTGTCCACTAGGTGCAGCATGGTCTCCTCTTGTCCACTAGGTGCAGCATGCTCTCCAATATCTCCAAGATATTCTCGAGTTCCAAGGTCGGCTAGATTGGTACTTTCTGCAGCAAGCTTTTCTTTCTTATACAGCTGTCCTTCACGTGATCTGCTGTCGTCAGGTCCCTGATGTTCATCTCAGGTACTTGATCCGATCAAGTCCTTCATGAATGTAAGTCCTTCTGTCCATAACTTAGGTATATCACCTGAACACTTCATTCAAGATATTAAATGAAGCTGTCATCATCAAAACATGGGTATGAAGATCCTTTGAGTTCACAAGAGGTATCCGAACCTCCAAACCCTCTTGAGGGATGTGAACCTCAGGATCTAACAATTTCCCCCTTTTTGATGATGACAAACACATGATAGACAATAAAATGAAAGCATATCAGATAAGCATACTCAATCTATTTTATCTAGTGAGTCACAAGTATGGACAGTTCCCCCTTAACCCTAACCAGGGCTCTCACTCGAGTATCAGGGACAGGTCCCTGATATGATTCCCCCTCAGTGAGATACCCATAACTCTTCCCCCTTTTGGCATCATCAAATAAGGGTTAGAAAGTTAAACATATAAGCCATCAATAGGATTAGTCAAAACATGCAATAAAATTGAAATTATGCAAACTTCAAAATTAAATGCAAGATGTCAAGAGTGCATAACAAAAAAAGGATAAATGTGGTGGGGAGCAAGGAATGGATAAGTCTATGGTGGCGTAGGGTATTAGCATTCTCTGATTCAGGTTCGCGAACCTGACCCAGAAACTAGGTTCCCAACCCAGATCACATCCTTGATCTTAATCACGAGGTTCCTGAACCTCTGACTCGTACACTCTTCCTTCTTAGTCACCTCCTTGTTTTCCCTCTTCCTCTTGAGAGACAGGAGCGTGAAGGCTGGACTCGCTTTACGGCAGACTTTCCTTGTCGCCTTCCTTTTTGACGGATTTGTGGTTTCGAGGTTCATGACCCTGTCATTACCCTCCAGGCTTCATCCGTTACCCTCCAAGGCTTCATCTTTCGAATTCACCTCACTATTCCACTGCTAGCCACCCACTTGTGACATAGCCGTCATCCACATCCCTTCTAACTCCTCTTGAGCTTTTTGAATGAGGGCAGTGAAGCGTCCACTACCTTGGTGCTTCCCTCAGGGCTTGGTTCCTTCTCTGAACCTTCCTGGTTCGCATACCTGATGTGTGCCTGCAGGTTCCTGAACCTGCTGCAGCCATAAGCGTCTTTGCTTACTGGATGCCTTCGACAATCGATACCTTGACCGTCGGCTGGTCCGCAATCTCCATTGCGTCCCCCATTGTTGCTTCAGGTCCACCTTCTGGGATCTGAACTTCAGTGCCACTACTGGAGACTTGTTCTCCTTCTGCATCTGGATAGGGATCTGAAATGTACTCATACCTCAGCATATTGCTCAAGTACCTGAATCTGTTCACTGACCTGAACAAGTGAATGCCATACCCATACCTTTCCAAAGACTACACAAGGGACGTTGTGATGGATTGGCTGAACCCAAAGGGTTATAAAGTGTAGAACATCACAACTGAAGTCACTCACATCTTACCTTTAGTGAATTTTTCATCAGGTCCCTCAGTGTGTATGGCTAAGGTGGCTTATGTACACTTCCTTCATGAGGTTTGGGATCAAGATCCGGAAGGTACTTAGGCTAGAAATGAAAGACATTCCAAGCACTAACATGACAATATCACAATTAATCAAGAAGTAATACATGCAATCAATCTATCACACATAGACATGATCACATACCTCAGGCTTATAAGCATAACTAACTACCTTACTCTAACCAATCATTGAAAGAAAAGTTAGGAGTACCTCACTAGGTAGAGATCATACCAAGAGCCATTCTGAACTTCTCGAAAGGTCCCTGCTCAGGGCCTTGGTGAATATGTCCGCCACTTGTTCCTCTCGAACTGATGCAATTCCTCATGCATCTCCTGAACCCAGTCTGGGTCCCCAAGATCGTTCACGACCTTCTTAGACTACACCAGGGACATGAACGCAGTATGAACTCGTTCCCCCTGCAATTACGCATAACAATAGAAATCACAAAGTATGGTATTAGATTGACTAACCCGAGTACTTCTCCTCAGTGGAACCACGTCTCTTATGGCTTCCCCATTAGGAATGTGATCATTGTTATCGCCCTCAGATACCTGATCCTGTTCAAGTACCTGTCCATGATCCTCATGCTGTTCATCCCACACCTGTACCTTGGCTGGATCTTCATCAGCAATCTCTAGATCTGGACCCTGATCAGCTTCCTTCTGATCTCCATCAGCACCCTCTTGTGCTGAATATTGTCATCAGATACCTGATCCTGTTCAAGTACCTGATCCTGATCCTCATGATGTTGATTCTGCGCCAGTGCCTCGGCCAGATCGTCATCAACAACCTCTGGATCCTGAACACATGCAATAGTGTTGCTAACTATCACACACAAGTCACATATACCTGATGGTCCCTGACCACCAATCGCGACTCCAAGACAAGTCCCTCAGGTTCCGAACCCTCGACTTTGTCTTCTCCAATGATGAGTGTCTTCAGCAGATCCCTGACTCAATGCCTAGTGAGTAATGAAAGATGCTGCTCTCGAAACTCCTATGGGACAGGTCCTCCGACAAGTCCTCATCTGGACAACCAACTCCTGTGGTCGCAGACCTGAGACCATCACCTTCTGTGATATCTCCCTGAGATACCTGATCTGGCTCAAGTACCTCCTGCGGATCTTCATGCAACTGATCTTGCACAAGTCTCTCGACAGAGACTAGACCCTCATCAATACCTGGTACTGGATTCCTTTCGACAACCTCCTGTGCCTCATCAGTTCCCTCAGGTACTGGTTCTTCACCGGCAGCTTCAAGTGCCTCATCAACACCCTCTTGTGTTGGATTCCCATCGACACCTTCTTGTGTCTCATCGATACCCTCTTGTACCGGACCCTCTGTGTCTTCAGCATCTGGCCGTGTGAAGACAAAGACTTCTGCTGGCTCCTGACCCTCTTCAGCGTTGCCAGGGTCATGAACCTCAGCAGGGTTCCTTGGCATGACATTCTCGTCAAAAACCACATGTACACTCTCCTCGACTGATCTAGTCTTCATGATGTACACCTTGTAGGCTCTACTATGCATTGAGTACCCTACGAATATGCCTTCTTCGCTTCTTGCATCAAACTTCCCAAGTTGATGTTTCCCATTGTCATGAACGAAGCATCGACATCCGAATACCCTCAAGTGTGATATAGAAGGTCTTCTGCCCTTCAACAACTCATACGAGGTCTTGTTCAGAAGTGGCCTCAAGTAGGCCCTGTTCAACACATAGCAGGCCGTGCTCATGGCCTCTGCCCAAAATCTCTTTGGCAGTCCACTCTCAAGCAACAAGGTCCTGGTCATGTCTTCCAGGGTCCTGTTCTTTCGCTCAACTACCCCATTCTGCTGTGGAGTCCTTGGAGCTGAGAAGTTGTGATGAACGCCCTGACTAGCACACCAGCTGATGAATTGTGCGTTGTCAAACTCAGTGCCATGATCCGATCTGATGCTTCTGAGTTTCTGAACAAGTGAAGTCTCTACTTCCTTAGCCCAGGTTCCGAACCGATCAAATACCTCAGTCTTTGAAGATATAAAGATCGTCCATGTAAACCTTGAATAATCATCAACCAAGACGAACACATACTTGTTCCCTCCGATTGATTGAGTCCTCATTGGTCCGCATAAGTCCATATGCACCAATTCCAAGGGACTGCTGGTACTCACGACCTTCTTTGGCTTGAATGAGGTCCTTGTCTGCTTTCCTCTTGTACAGGGTACACATACCTCATCAGGTACCTGACCAAGTTCTGGAAGGCCTCGAACAAGATCCAACCTCTGAAGTTTCTGCATCAACTTCCGATTCACATGACCAAGACGTCTATGCCAAAGATTTGTGTTGTCTGCCCTAGATGACAAACAGAGGTACTCATCCGGATCCCAACTTGGATCGGTCTTGTATACCCCATTATCAACCGTGCCCTTGAGAAGAATCTTACCTGTGCTAAGAGACTTAACAAAACACCCATTAGATGTGAAAACAACCTTGTTGTTTCCTCCTTGACAAAGTTGATAAACACTAAGCAAATCAAATTTAAGTTATGAACCAAGTTCACATTATCAATGCTAACCTTCTCCGATAAGCTTACCATACCCGTACCAAAGATCTCACCCTTACTCTTGTTTCCAAAGGTTATAGTGCCCCCTGGATGCTGCTGCAGTGAAGAGAAATAATCCATTTTTCCAGTCATGTGGCTTGAGCACCCGCTGTCCACATACCAGGGACCTGTTCCAGTACCAGTCCCTCTCTTCCCTGCACACAAACAATCAGTTCTTACGAACCCAAACGAGCTTTGCCTCTTTGGGTTTCTTCTTAGAAACAGAACCAACACAAACAATAGGGTTAGAAACATTAGCATCAGCTTTGACATCCTTGTCAATCCGGGTACGCGTCCCTCGCTTGAACAACCAGGGTCCTGAACCTCAGTTTTGGAAGCTTTCCAACACTTGTTCTTCAAATGTCCCTCCTTTCCACAGTGGAAACAGATTTCTTCCCTTTGAAGTTCTCCTTCTTGAACTCAGCAATCTTCTTCTTACGATGGTTGAAGTCGATCCTTGCTGGTTCGCGACCCTGAGCATTCTTTGCCCATATACGGTATCCCTTACCGTACGTCCTAGCCTTGTCTTGAAGGTCCACCTTGACATGTGGAGTACTCCTAGGCTCACCAGCTTGTGGAGGTCTCTTCAGTATGGTTACCTCACCATAACCAAGACCGGGTCTTGACTTCTTTGTTCCCTGAACATCTGTCTTTACCCTTGCAGCAGGTTCACGACCCTGCTTAGCTTGACCAGGTCCGCGACTAGTCTCGCAACCCTGTCTCCTGTTGAGTTCAGTCTCAAGCTGCCTAATCCTGGCATCTTTCTCAACAAGCTGAGCATCTTGCTTAGCAATCACATTAGACAACTCATAACATTTATCATGAAAGCCTCTAATAATATTAAACATATCGGTACGTGATTGAAAAGTAGATGACTTAGAGGTATTCTTTACCTCCGAGGATGAGGATGATGAGGATCCACCTCTGGCCATAAGACATGTGGTCCTTCTGAAGGACTTGACCCACATTGACTATCCAGGTCACTGTCTTCCTCAGAGTCCCCCAAGCAGCGATCATGGCCTTGTTGTCCTTCGGTCTCTCACCGTGAGGTCTTTCCTTGTTGTTAGCTTGATCCCACTTCTTCCTTCTGCAATCCTTAGCAAAATGTCCTTTTCTGCCACAATAGAAGCACTCATCGTCCATCGTTGCAGTCCTTTTCTGACGCTGGGTCTTTGAGTTCCCTGGATTCGATTTCAGGGTCATGACCTTCTCAGAAACCAATGCAACCTGCTTTCCGGTTCCTTGAGGTTCGCGACCCTCGAGCTTCATTTTCTCAATGAGCATGTCGCTCTCCAGCTTAGAGACCAGATCCTCTAGAGTCATCCTCTTAGTCTCAGATAAGGAAGCTAAGGTCCTTGATATGTCATCCCACTCCGGTGACAATCCTTGAAGGAAATGATGGGTGATCTCCCATTTCTCGTATTCCTTTCCAAGCCTTGACAAGGTAGCCAAGCATCCTTGAAACCTTGAGTGATACCCATGTATCGACTCATCCTTGTTTTGACGAAGACTCTGGTACTTCGTCTGTGCAGTGAGGATCCTGTTCCTCCTGACGTCCCCCGAACCATCATATATTCTCTTCAGGGCATCCCAGACCTCAGACGGGTCTTTGTAGATGATGACCTTCTCTAGATCACCAGGTTCCAAAGCAGCATGCAGAACCTTCATGGCTTGAGCGTTCTTCTGAAGCTTCTTGAAGTCCTCAGTGTTGTAGAGAGCCCTCGGCTTCTCTTTCGTCTGGTCTTCATCATCCATGATGAGCTGACGACCCTGCTCAATGATCTGCCATACCTCCCATCAAGAGCGAGGACGTGTTCCTCGAACCGAATCGCCCAAGAGTCATACTCTCCCGGTTTGAGCTTTGGAGGTGTTGAGAACGAATCACCTGATGACATACCTGCAAACTAACCAAGAATCTAGAGCACAGGGCTCTGATACCAATTGAAGGACCGTGGTTAGTGTATCTAGGACTCAGGAACTGTTAGGGACCTGATCCCAGACTGCAGGGACTTCACAAAGTAAACACGCAGCGGAAATGATGTCGAATGATTTCTTTATTAAATCAATCGACTATACAAAACAATAGTTTGTACATGTAACAACAACAAAAGCTATTACAACACAAAAGTCAGCTTACCCAGGGTCAGTACCCTGTTCGTGACTTCCAGAGACGCTACCTTCACACGATTCCCCCTGAATCTGTTGTAGCTCTCACACACCAAGGATCTGGGTTCTGATGCACTTCAGCCTTACACAGAACACCCTTTCCTCCTGAGATCCCTCCACCGTGTCTCCAGGTCCTCGAGTCCCTCAACTCCGAGCTGCCGTTCTTGATGCGCTTTAGCCTTACACAAGAACACTTGAACTCCTTCGAATCTCTTGCTAGATCCTTGAGTTGCTCACTGAGGTCTGGATGGAAGACACCTCCTTGGATTCCTCCTGAGTTCCCTTGCACTGCTGCTGGGAGGTCCTCCTGCCACCAGGTCCTTGAGAACCTTCAACTCCAAGCTTATCTTCTTGATGCACTTTAGCCTTACACAAGAAGATCTTCAACTCCTTTGAATCACTCTCTAGATTCCTTGAGTTGTGCTTGAGTTTCGAATGGGAGGGCAATTCAAAATGGCTCCATTCCTCACATTTTGAATAGAGACCCACTTGCAGGGTCTTGTCCTCGGATGAACAGTGACCGATGGGACGGCACTGTTCACTTTGTGCTTTCGGCTGCCTCCTATTATCCACTAGGTATAGCATGGCTTCCTCTATCTTTTGCAAGATATTCACGAGTTCCAAAGTCGGCTTAATTGGTACTTTCTGCAGCAAGCTTTTCTCTTTCATGCTCTGCTGTCCTTCACGTGATCTGCTGTGTCCTCAGGTCCCTGATGTTTCATCTCAGGTACTTGACCTCATCATGTCCTTCGTGATCATCAAGTCCTTCTGTCCATTTCTCAGGTACATCAACCTGAACACTTCACTCAAGACATCAAATGAATGCTGTCATCATCAAAACATGGGTATGAAGATCCTTTGAGTTCACAAGAGGTATCCGAACCTCAAAACCCTCTTGAGGGATGTGAACCTCAGGATCTAACAAGAAGCATTCGGGTCCGGGTATGGTGTCCATGTTTTATGGGAGTAATTATCAGGTTAGTAATGGTTCTACGTTCTTCATCACTACTGCAAAGACTGAAGAGTATGATGGTAAGAATGTTGTTTTTGGACATGTTGTTGAGGGTATGAATGTTGTGATGGGGATGATGAATGCTGGATCTGATGCTCTTTGTTTGATCGCTGAATCCGGTCAGCTCTCTTGAATAGAGATCGATTGAAGTGTCCAATTCCATCCTGTATTTACAGTTTCAATTTGAATTTAATATATTTTCATTTCAGTATGTTCGCTCATCATTCTGCTGCCTCAGCCTCTCGTTTCATCGATTTTGTGTCTTAATTGATCGAGTGTGAAATCGTCTAGTAGCGCGCGGCAAGGGAGAATGCTGATTGTGTTCCTCTTGGTTTCTTTCGGTCCGACAACGGTTGATATTTAAATTAATTTTGAATTAAATAAAGTGGTAGATTTGCAAGAATCACGTAATAGTTAGATTTTGATGATTATTTTGAGTTTAAATCTCACTCATTGCATTATTAATAATCAACGATTAATATTCAGAGTACTCTCCCTTCTCTTATGGAAAATTATGACATATATAACTTAATACATAGCTAGTGCTTTTAATTTAGAAAGTTATTTTGACCGTGTGAATAATGATTGATATCAAGTATATTTCATATCTATACTCCAACAGGACCAACACGTTAGTGCACATTTAAAATGGTAGAAGTATATTAATTTTCTAATATCAAAAATAATTTGTCAATTGTTATAGCTTCATATAATAAGAAGTCAAACTTAATTAGTTAGACTATCACATTAAAGAATGACCACATCATATTTAATTTTGATAGATTAGGATGAATTCACAAAATGGATCTTAAAAATGTATAATTACACAATTTTATAGTTGCTTTTCCTGATGAGCACAAGTTGATTGTTCAAGCAAATCATTTTGAATAGTATAGAATGGTAGGTCAAGATAACGTTTTAGAACAACAAATAAGTTTAACTGTTAGAAAAATTAAATTAAAAGTTAAAATTATAACGTCATCCTATCTTACAAATATTTAATGTCTTTCGATCATACTCTCAAGATGATATAAAAGCCACCTAATGTTAACTAGAACTGTTAATATTGAGATAAAATATCAAAAGTTAATCAGCTTAAATGGAGTATACAATTAATTCAAGTTGATGGTTCATAATCCAAAGATTAATATACGCGTTACTTGGGCTTCTTAACTTAAGGGACAAGTTAAATCAAAAACCATGAAACTAAAAGTCAACGAAAATCAAACTAAATACGCCTTATAAATATAGACAAATATGGTTCATAGTTTTCATCCTCAAAATACATTTTAGAGCAAAGATTCAGTTACATTTTTCCGAGCAATAAAAAAAAGATGACTACACGATCGAAATGCATACACACTGAGGAAATGGAGAATGAGATGGAAGAGGCTGATAGGTTGGATTTGGAAGCTGCTAAACTTGAATTCAAAGCTGACAAGTTGCGATGGAAACTCACAAAAGGGGGATCATCTACAGCTTGTGATTGCAAAAATGAGGTAGAAGCAGCAAAAATTAAGTTAGAAGCAGAGCGAGTGTTGTTGGAGGATGAAAAGACTCAACTTAGAGTTGCACAAGTCATCACATTGAAGGTGTTAGAATGATAGGAAATGGGGGTGCGTCGTCATCACATTGAAGGTGTTAGAATTAGTAGAACAAGTCCGAGCGTGTCCCATTTGCTTTTCGCGGATGATAGTTTGATTTTTGTTAAGGCAAAAAAGGAGGAGGTTGAGTTTCTAAAAAAGGTGCTAGATGATTACGAGCGGTTATCGAGTCAGCAGGTTAGCTTGCCTAAGTCAAAGGTGGTGTGTAGCCCGAATATCACTGAAGTAAAGCGAAGGGAGATGGAGAATTTACTCGGAATGGCAGTGGTGGAAAAACATGATAGGTATTTGGGTCTTCCGATGATTATAGGTCTGGGAAAGACAGAAACTTTTAAAGAAATTGAGGCGAAGGTCAGTGGGCGGGTGTTAAGTTGGAGCTCCAAGTTGCTGTCAATGGCTGGTAGAGAGGTGCTAGTCAAGGCTGTCATTATGGCAATGCCCCAATTCGCTATGACGTGCTATAAGTTGCCGGTATCTTTGTGTGAGAAGTTGCAGAAGATCGCTATCAAGTTCTGGTGGGCAGGGGCAAAAAATGGCAGAGCGATATACTGGGTTCGGCGTGAGGTGCTGATGGATGCGAAGAAGGCGGGTGGTATCGGGTTCCGGGATTTAAGGGTGTTGAACGACGCATTCCTTGTCAAACAAGCGTGGAGGCTGATATCATACCCGAATTCTTTGCTGAGTAGGGTCTTGAAAGGGCGGTATTTTCCAAACGGGGGTCTGCTCCAGGCTAGCACTGGGACAAAACCATCCCACGCTTGGCGGGGGATTTGTAAGGTAAAGCAATGGTTGCAGATAGGATTGGAAGGGTGGGACGGGGAGTCGCAGCCTGTTTGGAGTCTCGATGGTACGGGGTCATTCTCTGTTAAATCTATATACAATCTTATGATGTGCCAAAGGAGAAGGAGTGCGCCTAATTATGCTGAGCAATCTGAGAGTGGGCATCTGCAGAGGTTTTGGAAGAAAGTTTGGAGAGTGAATGTCCCTAATAGGGTCAAGCTTATGGTTTGGAGACTTTATTATGATGCGCTCCCGGATGCAATGAACCTTCGACGAAGGGGCTGTGGGGTTGAGATGGAGTGCAAAGCTTGTGGTTTCAGGGAGGAGAGTGCCCTGCATTCTGTGCGTGATTGCTGGAAAGCTAGAGCTTTTTGGGCTGCTATTGGCGTTGATGTTTGCTGTGTGGAGGGAGGGGGAGGAAGTGCCGCCGATTGGTTGTTCCGATGTGTTCTGTCGCAGTCTCAGGAAGATGTAAGGAGGTTACTGGCAGGAATTTGGTTGCTGTGGGGTGGTCGCAATGTGGCTGTGCATGAGGGGAAGGAGTGGTCTATAACGGCTCTGAGTATAAGATTGAAATCCATGATTTTCCAATGTGAGATGTATTTGGGCAGGAAGCTAATGCTCAGAATCCCAGATGCTCTGTTCTCATCGAGGGATAGGGGGGAGCTTTGTGTATTCTGTGATGCATCATGGTCAGTGGATTCACCGACTGTTGGGCTGGCGGCTGTGGCGGTTTGGGAAGACTGTGTTATTGCTGTCAATGTTACCTGGCTGGAGGGGATGGGTAGGCCGGCTAGCGAAGCAGAGGGTTGTGTGCTGCTGTTAGGAATGCGGCTGCTGGAAAGGTTAAATTCGAGAAATGGAGTGATTGCGTCGGATTCTATTAAGGTCGTGCAGGCCATCGGGATGGGGGGTGCCCATCAGAGTGATTGGAGGCCCTGGATGGAGGAGGGTCTGAGGTTCTGCAGGAGATTTCCGGGATGGATGGTGAAGCATGTTGTGCGTGAAGAGAATGTCATGGCGGATTCCCTGGCGAGGTTTGCGCGTGACTCAAAGTCGACATGGTTAGATGCGTTTGCTATTCCATACAGTGTCAAGAGGTTCGTGGCTAGAGGAGGTGGTCCTATTTTAGCTTAGTCTGCTGTTTTGGTTGTGCGTTTCTGGTTGTTGTGTTGGGTGTTCTCCTGCTTGTTGGGAGGGCTTTCTATTGACCATCAAAAAAAAAAAAAAGAGTTGCACAAGTCAAGTTGGAAGCAGAACGAGTGCAGTTGAATGATGAGAAGACTCAACTTAGACTTGCACAAATCAAGTTGAAGGTTGCTCAGACTCACTGGAAGATGCCAAGTCCGAGTTGGAAGAAGCTAGAAATGAATTGGAGAATGCACGTAATCAAAAGAGGCTGCCAAGACTGAAACATACATCAACAATATGCTACTTAAAGCTGCTAAAACAAGTCTTGAAGCAGCAAAAAAGAGATTCACTTCAGCCACAAAACAATTGAATAATGCTAAGAGTAAGTTGGAGGATGCTAGAACTCAAATGGAAACCGCTACAGCCAGCATTAACGCGGGAGCTAAGGAGAAGTCTTCTAGTTCAGGCATCGAGGAAGAATATGCCAAATTGCAATCTGAAAACATAACACTCCAGAAGACAGTGAGCGAAATGGAGAAGGACAAACTGAAAGTGGAAGCCGAGAAAGAAAAAAGTGAAACGAAGAATCGACATCTTGAAACAGACAACTCGGAACTGAAGAATGATAAGCAGAAATTGGAAAATGAACTAAAAGAAAGCAAAGCAAAGCTGGAAGAAGTTACAAGTGGAAACAAAAAACCTGAAGTAGAAAACCTCATAGTTAAGAATCCTATAGTCTTCTTTGACATGTCAATACGTGGTGTGCCTATTGGTCGTATTGTGATGGAGTTATACGCAGATACAAGTTATCGCAAAGTTGAGATTTTTCGCACACTCTGCACCGGAGAAAAAGGTGTCAGTGCAACAGGCAAAATTCTTCATTTTAAGGGCACATCAATAACCTGCTCATACAGTAAGTATTACATTGGAGGAGGTGATATCACTAGAGGAAATTACATTCAAGAAACTGATTCAGTCTATGGTTATTTAACACCAGCTGAAACCAAGATCAGGAAGCACAAAGGCTCTGGGGATGTTACAATGCGTCAAGTGAGCGGGTGTTCGTGTTCCTTCTTCATTAATACGAGATTGAATTCGCATTTGGATTTAGATGAGCGTCATGTTTTGATTGGAAAAGTCATTGAAGGTATGAACGTTGTGAATGCCATAACTAAGCCTTCCCCGAAGACAATCCTTCTCTAGGTGTCGTACTGATCGCGGACAGCGGACAAATCTCTCATGGAGATGAATAAAAGGAAACTCTCACCACCTTAGTTGTCCATGCTTGAGCCATGCATTGAGTCCACTACACTTCACACGCTCAAGTTTATAAAACTTGTAGCAAACCTCAACTTGTCTTTTTACGTCCATTCTCTTTTCTTACCATTTGTATAATGAACGAATTGCATCTTTTTTTTTTTTTGATTCAAGGTGAGATGATTTCATACAAAAAGATCTTACAATACGAACAAATGAAGTCAAACCGAAGGGACAAATCCTAAGACAATTCTATGTCGAGAAAGTCTCATAAGAAACAAATGAAGAGCAGGCCATACACGGCGCCATCCCAACGAAACCCACCACAGTCCGAACACCATCTGGACATGAGAAACTCCCCAAGGCATCAGGGCCAAGAATGGCTGGAAAACAAAGACCCAGGAACAGGCCCAACACAGCCCAACAAGGAGCACAGCCCAGTCACGAAACCCTAGCATCCCAAGCTCCACACCAGCCGCCGCCAGGATCTGCAGCCGCCACCATCCTCCGAGCAACCGCGCCTCTCTCCGAGCCACCGCCACCTCTCCTCCGAGCATCCGTCACCGTTCAAAGCACCGGCGTGCTCTTCCGCCACCGCAGTCCGACGTGCTTCGCACGCTCAGCCCGCCGTTCGTCATCTCTCAAAACCCGCCGCCCAGCCCGCCGACCGCCGCACCAGCGCACGCTTGAGACCCTCTCCACTCCTCCCACACATCCGCCGAACCCGCCGAGCCCAGCCGTCCAGATCCAGCCGCGCCCAGCCGTCCAGATCCAGCCGCGCCTAGCCAGCCAGATCCAGCCGATCCCGCCGCTCACCTCCAGCCGCAACCAGTCAAGCCCAGCGCCAGCCACCCAGATCCAGCCGGCCAGATCCAGCAAACGCCCGCCGAGCCCAGCGCCAGCCACCCAGATCCAGTCGACCCAGCCACTCGAGACCCCGATTCCGCCAACAAACCCGACCCAGCCGCGTCCCTTCCAGCCCATGACCGCCGCCGACAGCACCGAGGCTTGGATTGAAGACCAAACCTTGCATCTAAGGGGGTATGCGCCGACAGCCCATGAACGAATTGCATCTAAGGGGGTAAATTTGTAAATTAATATCGCAGAGAAATTATGAATTAAAAAGTTGAACAGTATTTTTGGAAGTCAACAAACATATCAAAACGAGTCAATTTAAATAAAATAAAATAATATTTGCCACTTGCCGATAGAGACGAGTAGCGAGCAGGACGACGCGAATGCGGATTCGATTGTGTCCGCAGAGCGAAAAAAACGGTATTTTCATTTCCGCATATTCGCTCTTCATTCTGCTGCTTCATGCCCTAATTGATCGATTGTGAACTTTTAGAGTATTGCGCTGGCGAAAATGCTATTCTTGATTGGTAACTGCGCTGGCTGATTGTGTTCCTCTTGAGTTCAATCGTTACATTTTGAAGGTTTAACCACTGTGAAGTGTGAATTGGTTGCTTGTTTGCTCTGTGGGGTTGTTAGGGTTTGTGGTTTTGACTTTTGATGATATTTTTGAGATTGTTTTGATGTGTATTTTCGTTTATAATAAACGGTTTATTATTTATTGTAGGTGCTTGATGTGTGGGAAGTAAGAGGTTTGAGAACTGCATTTTCTGATAGGAATGGATATTGCTTGTGGTTTCCGTCAGTCTAGCATTTTGAGTACTTGGAAGCTGCGAGCGGTTTGGGCAGGATGGTGTGGACTTGATGATTAATGTGGGGTGAGGTTTAAGAATGGTAGAATGTTTGGGGTCATTGTGTGGGGAGAGAGAGGCTGGTGTACAGAGTAAGTCGATAGTAAGGGGAATGTTGTTGATAGGAGTTCGGTGTTGGAACCTAGAGCTGGCTGCTTTGAGGTGTTGCAGAAGGTGATCGTGGACGTCTGAGGTTACGGTGCCAGGGTAATGATTCCTTGGCGTATATTGATGGAAATGGTAGAAATGTTGATTTTCTGGAAAGTCCAGGTGCCGAGGAGGATGCTGCGGAATCTATATCAGGAGAGGACGAGGCTCAAGATGAAGAGGCCTCTGATTTGGATGATTTAAGGCAATCGTTACAGAAGGCTGTAAAGGAGTTGGAAGTCGCTCACCTAAATAGTACCATGTTTGAAAAAAAGGCTCAAAACATATCGGAGATTGCCATAGCCCTGAAAGATGAAGCTGAACAGGCATGGACTGAAGTAAATAGCACCCTTGATACCATTCAAGAGATTATAGTGAAGGAATCTACTGCCAAGGAAGAAGTTGAGAAATCAATCATGTCCCTTTCATTGGCTGAGGCACGACTTCAGTTAGCAATGGATTCATTAGAAGTTGCAAAAGATGGGGGTGACAACCACCCGGCATCTGCCAATATTGGAGAAAGTGATAATGCTAACATGGAAGATGGTGGGGATGAAACAGTAAAAGCTGCGCAGGATAACGTTACAGAATGCCAAGCAAATCTCACTAACTGTGAAGAGGAGCTCAGAAGACTGCAGAAAAAGAAAGAGGAGTTGCAGAAGAAAGTGGACAGATTAACGAAGCTGCAGAGAAGGCACAAATAAACGCTCTGAATGCAGAGGAGGAAGTTGCAAAAATAATGCTTTTAGCTGAGCAAGCTGTTGCGTTTGAACTCGAGGCTGCTAAGCGTGTTAATGATGCGGAGATAGCATTACAAGGCAGAGAAATTAGTTGTTAGCCCTCAGAATGTTTCCAAAGAAGCTGATCAGGGACAAGGGGCTATTGTGGACTCAGTGTCTGAAGATGAGAGACTTACTCAAGTTGCTGATGGTGATGCTCCTATCATAGACAGCCGTACTATGGCAAATCAGCCTGACAGTCCGTCTTATATCATCAGTCCGAGTACTGAAAAGCTTACTCAATCTGAAGAATTAGTTGATAATGGGGTTGTAACTGTAAAATCTGGTTCTTCAGGTTCTGATGTTGAATCAGAAAAGTCAAAGACTTTAGTACAATCTCAAAAACAGGATGGCCAAAAAGATTTAAGCAGAGAAAGCACATCATTTGCTCCAAAGGCATTACTTAAGAAATCATCTCGTTTTTTCTCCGCATCATTTTTTTCCTTTCCTGGAGATGAAACTGAGTTCACGGCAGCATCTGTGTTTGAAGGTCTAATCGATTATAGTAGGAAGCAGTTGCCTAAACTTTTTTGCATTGTTACTTCTTGGAGCTGGGTAAGTCTTTGAATTAGTTCTTACCATTTTCCTTCTTTGTTTTGTGTAAAGTGGTTTGCATACTAACGGTATTTTTTGCATGGGGTAGCTTCTCTTCCTTTTCCTTGTGTGTTTTGAATGGAGCACAGTCCAATTTTCTTTAAAAACATGCGACAAACAGGAGTAGTGAATTGTGTCTTTAAAAGCATTACTATAACTGACCTTGGTTAATACTAACTATAAAAATTAAGAAGAAAGGCCATCCTGACTGTTGGTTTCGTTTATGATCAAGGTGTAACTTTTGACTTGCTATCTCTGTAGGGCTGCTTTTTACGCCAAGCGCCCAGACAAGAGTAGTGAACTGTTTCAACGGTCAGATATTATCTCTACAAGCATAGATGATTTTTCACAAAGCACTAAGCCTCTGGTCCGACAAATACGGAAATTACCAGAAAGAGTGAAAAAAATAATTGCTATGATTCCCCATCAAGAGGCATGAAACTATCGTTTATCTTTTATTACCATGTCAATCTGTACAAATTATAAAGTACGTTCAACCTAAAAATGAGTTGAGGTTATGCAGGTGAATGCAGAGGAAGCTTCACTCTTTGACGTCTTATGGCTGCTGCTTGCAAGTGTTATATTTGTTCCATTTGTTCAGAAGATACCTGGAGGTATGGGAACAAAGTGGGCAACTCTAGTGGATCCATTCCTCCATGTTTCGTTGTACAACTTTATAACCTTCTTCAAATTCTAGCCCAGCCTTAAAATGTTAATTATCAGGTTCTATTTTCTCCACCTGTCTTACTAGGTCTCTAACCATTAGAAATTTTAACGTATTACATGTTTTAGAAGTCTTATAGCAGTTTGTGGGGCTGGATATTGTTAATGCTCGGTTCTGTTTAGTCAGCATGATTTTATTAAGAGTTACAATATTTGCACTTGAAAGTCACTGTTTGTTCTATGTATTATGTAGGAAGCCCTGTGCTGGGTTATTTGGCTGCCGGTATTTTAATTGGACCATATGGCCTCTCTATCATACGTCATGTACATGGGACCAAGGCGATTGCTGAATTTGGTGTTGTATTTCTAATGTTCAATATTGGCCTTGAGGTAGAGTAGTTAATATTGGTTTATGTTTATTTTAGTCCTGCAAGGTAATGAATAATTGTCACTGATTGTTATGTGTGGTGTACAGCTTTCGGTTGAGAGACTGAGTTCTATGAAGAAGTATGTCTTTGGATTAGGTTCGGCTCAGGTAATTATTAAATGAGTTACAAGTGGTTGTATGTAATGTATATTATCTAAAAGTAGTGTTATTTGGTCTACTTTTATTGATTGCGAGTTGTAACTTGTTGCAGGTTCTTGTGACAGCTGTTGTTGTAGGCTTGATAACCCATTTCATTGCTGGACAGTCCGTTCCTGCTTCTATTGTTATTGGCAATGGTTTGGCTTTATCTTCAACTGCCGTTGTGCTTCAGGTACTAGTGAATGATTCCTCGCGGTATTGCCTTGTTGAAGTTAATTGCCTGGAATTGTTCCATGGCAGGGCTGCATTACATTCCAGACCTTTGCCTGCCACATTTGATCCCAAATGTTAATTGGTTTTATGGGGATTCAAATTTAGATCCATTTTTATCCTGGTTTAAAAGAAAATCAAGAGATATCCTTCGGAATTCAACTGCAGTTGCTTGTAACATACCACTACTTTGTGACCTGTTAATTTTTGATGTATTTTGTAGATGAGTACTTTCTGTTGATGTCCATAGGCATATAGCATACCTACATTTCTTATGAAACTACACCTTACAGATTAACATTGCTAACTTATCCAGGTCTTACAAGAAAGAGGAGAGAGCACCTCCCGCCATGGCCGTGCTACATTTTCAGTACTTTTGTTTCAGGTATCTCTTTCGCTGTGAAATGTACCTTAATCTTAACCATCCTGGGGAATCAGTTTCTCTTGAAATAGAAACAGTTACAAAAAAGATTACTCATTGCTTATTTCAACGTAGTAGTTTGTCGATTCTCAAAAGTTGGCATTATCGTTGCATTAGTGTGCCCTTTTCCTGGAAACATGAACAACATTTTAATTCCAGCCCATTTGTTCTGAGGGTCAAAACATATTCATTGCTTGAGAATGGATCTTCTCTTCAAGTGGCTATAATATTCCTAATTTGCATATGCCAACTCACTAGTGATTAACTGATTAAAATTCAAATCATCCCTTTCAGGATTTGGCCGTTGTAGTTTTGCTCATACTTATACCGCTCATTTCTCCAAATTCGTCCAAAGGAGGGGTATGCTGCATTCCTTCATCATATTCTAACAAACATGATGATTGACGACAAGTCGACAAAGACTATTGATGGCAGATACAAAGTGATGTAGACAGTTGTTGGATAGATGTGCTAATGTTTTTGCCATGATTTATTTACATACATTACTACTTGACTTTTAAGGTTGGGTTTCAAGCCATAGCGGAAGCCCTTGGTCTCGCAGGACTCAAAGCAGTTATTGCAATTACTGCCATCATTGCTGGCGGACGTTGGTAATTTTATAAGTGGCATTTTGCAATGTTATTGAACTTGACGTATTCATAGTTAGTGTCCTGCTAGAAATTATTATTGACCTAAAATCCCACATGGCAGAGCTTATCCTATCTCAGTCATCTCGCTCTACTATGGTGTTTGTTTCTTGGGAGTTTTATGTGCTCCTGGCAGGGGTTTTAGTATAGTGCTCAATCATTTGAGAAATAAAAAATCATATACAGTTTATCAATTCAGTAAATATTAATACAACTAATATTATCATTTTTTCGTTTTTTCTTCACAACTAGTTCTAGAAATTTCTGAATTTCTTTTGATTACTTATGTTTCAATATCGACTAAAAGGATGGTGTATCTTCTTCGAATGCTGATGAGCATGTTTCCTCATACTGCAGCTGCTCCGACCAATATATAGGCAAATTGCTGAAAATCAAAATGCTGAAATATTCTCGGCCACCACTTTGCTTGTTATTTTGGGAACCAGTCTCCTTACCGCTAGAGTATGGACATGCCTATTTGACCAAATCTTATTGAATTCAGCCATGCATTTTCTAATGTTTTAATATTGATTTCATTCGTTTACTAGGCTGGCCTATCCATGGCACTGGGTGCTTTCTTGGCTGGTTTGCTTCTTGCTGAAACTGAATTCTCATTACAAGTCGAGTCAGATATAGCTCCCTATCGTGGACTGTTGCTTGGGCTTTTCTTCATGACGGTAAGTGGATATACCGAAAACGAACTCTAAGTGATCATGCATTGCCTTGTTCTCTGCATATTGTCTTCCCTTTGTCCCTTGAGCTGTTAACCTGTTACTCAAATTCCAACTGCTCTTTGATATGTTTGTTTGTGATTGGTAGGTTGGAATGTCTATTGATCCAAAGCTTCTCCTCTCTAATTTCCCTGTAATAATGGGAAGTTTGGGACTTCTTCTTGTGGGAAAGACCATATTGATAGCTTTAGTCGGTAAACTCTTTGGCGTTTCAATAATATCTGCAATTAGAGTTGGTCTCCTCTTGGCTCCTGGTGGGGAATTCGGGTTTGTGGCATTTGGTGATGCGGTTAATCAGGTTCCTTTTTACTCTATCATACTCTCCATTTCGTTTGTGTAACGAATGCACAAATAGAAAAGAGATTCAAAAAATCATTTTTTGACCCAGATTTTTCATTATCACTGATACTTCATTCATTATTAAGAGAGCTTATTACTTCTATGCTGCGTAATTGTGACAGCCTCATCCTGCATGTACAGATACTCATTGGATGTTCGCTTGCCTCAGGGCTTGGATTTGTGTAGATAACCTTTGATAATTGATAGCTGAAATCAGTTCATAGTGCACAGTGTATAATTGCCATCCTGCCGTTCTACTAGTATATCCTGAACTACTGATTATTTACTGTGCATGGTAATTTATTATGGGACTCCTGGGATTTTCATTCCTCTTTTGCTTCAGGGTATAATGTCTCCCCAACTGTCATCTTTGTTATTTCTTGTGGTGGGTTTATCAATGGCTCTCACACCATATTTGGCCGCTGGAGGGCAGTTTATTGCCTCCCGCTTTGAGCAACATGATGTCCGAAGTCTGCTTCCCGTAGAAAGTGAGGTAAATATTTGCTAGTTGGGATATTCTAAATATAGTTATTTAAGAGGCTTTTAGGACAACCCTGATGCTTTTATGTTATTTTGGTATCCAGACGGATGATCTGCAAGACCACATAATTATTTGTGGATTTGGACGTGTGGGCCAGGTAAAGTTTTCCATGAATCACCTTAGGGAAAATTCGCTAGTCAGAAGAAGCTTATAATTCTTGTATGTTCCCTTGAACAGATAATAGCACAACTCTTGTCTGAGAGATTGATACCATTTGTTGCCCTTGATGTGAGGAGGTACAGACAATCACTTGCATATTTTATTTTGATAGGCTGAAATTGCATCACTCAGACCCTAAATCTGTTGAACTTAAATTCAGGGACTTGCGAAATACCCATGTCACCCTGAACATATATATGTCTGTAAAACGCTACTTAAACTGAGAATGTCTGGAAATTAAGGAAAAGTATTCCAACTCTATTCAGAATTTGGCTGAGCTAACCTGGGGTTGACCAACCTTATGCCAATGACGAAGAAAATTGTAATTACACACCAGAGTTATCAAAGCCACTTAATAATTAAGGCATACCTAGACATTGTTGAGGCATTGTTGAGTCGTACCTTTTTTATGCTTCTGATCTTCTTGCTTCTTCGTACATCTATACTCTAGAATCTAGGTTGCACTTTCATGTTATTGGCTGCTAATGTCAAATATCTAACTTCAGTGAGAGGGTTGCTATTGGGCGTGCAATGGACCTTCCTGTTTACTTTGGTGATGCTGGTAGTCGCGAGGTAACATAAATTATCTTTTGAGTATTGGTATTCTGCTTCGCGTCGCAGGTCTCTTTACAACCTGTGTATAGGTTCTCCACAAGGTGGGTGCTCATAGGGCTTGCGCTGCAGCTATAACTTTGGATAGCCCTGGCGCAAATTACAGAACTGTTTGGGCTTTGAGCAAGTACTTCCCTAATGTTAAAACATTTGTTCGTGCCCATGACGTAGACCATGGCTTGAATTTGGAAAAGGCTGGTGCAACTGCGGTGTGTAACTGCTACTGGGTCATCTAAAGGGAATATCTTCTACTTATCTTAATTATTTCAGGTAGACTCACAGCTGCAATATTTACAGGTTGTCCCGGAAACATTGGAACCAAGTCTACAATTAGCTGCTGCTGTTCTTGCTCAGGTAAACATTATATATGTAAAATCTTAATTACTCTCAAGTCTCAACTGATATCAGCCAAGCTGATATAACTTCCAATTGAGGCCAAGTGACTCGGTAAATATATACTTAAGTTAGTAATGAAGTGTTTTTACAGGCTAAGCTTCCCATGTCGAAATAGCATCGACCATCAATGAATTCAGATCACGCCACCTTTCTGAGCTTACTGAGGTATATGGTCAATCCATTTATTCATTTTATCTATTAAGTATCATGAAATCGACTTATATTTATATGGATGAACAGTTGTGCGAGGCCAGTGGAAGTTCTCTTGGTTACGGCTATTCACGAACAGTGACTAAATCCAAAACACAATCATCGGACCCTAATGAAAATCAAACTACAGAAGGGACGCTAGCAGTATGAAAAAACAAAAGTCAAACAACGTGATTCAGTGGACATTTATATAGCAGAAGTTTTGAACATTTTCAGGTCTTATATACTTTACATACCATCTGGATGAAGTGTCAATTGCAATGGGATGGGATTATTTACTAGGAATACTTTCTGCCATTTTATGACCCATTTACACCCTTTTTTCCTGAACATGGTACACTAAATGCAACTTATATTTTGCAAATTGGAAATAATATTAGCAGGGGGCTTGGCAGTCACGAGAGAAGTACAACAGTACAGCAACGTCCAAAGTAAGACAGCTTATATAAGAGCACATCAGTTTGACATCAGTACTCGTCGATGATAGATATGCTCCAACATTGAACTTAATTGGTAGCATCAGTAAACAAAATTAGCTTCCTCATACAACTTATTACTATCTAGGAGGGAAAACACTAATAATCTAAGTGACGTCTCCCAAGCAATTGCTTGTTAGCATGGCTGCTACAAAACAACAGATGGTGCACAGCTAGTAAAGTCAAACAAGCAGTTTTCTTGTCAAATGTGCATATTACTTTCGGTTTTCGTACTCCTGGTTTCCAAAATTCTTGCACCAAAGCTGTGAAGGGATCGGTCGCACAGGCATGTGAGGACGTTGCTACAGAAAAAACATAAATGTAACCTTAGCGATGATTCTATGAGTATTAACAAAGAACTAGCACCCCATAAATACAAATACAATGTTCAAATTATACACCCAAGAATAGCTCAGTTGTGAAGTAGTATAGATCATATTGATGCAACCGACTTGACTGCTGGCTTAGACTGTTCACATGTGTTCATTACTTTAAAAGTTACTGTATTTAACACATCTCGACTACGCATTTCCCATCTTCCACTTATATGATACTCATCTCTGACACAATACCTCCCAACATCTATTCAGGTGAATTTTGAAAAACATGAAACAGACCAAACCCCGCATGATGTGCATATACAAGTTTCACAAGATTCCTTTCCACCTCCGCATCAATATGATGTATACCCCAAATCCTCAATCTCATAAACGCTAACCAAAAATTCTAAATAACAACATTCCACATTTCAACAAAAATACATTCACAAATTACAAATAACTTAACCGAAGCAACCAATTTCCTCCTTAACCAATAAATCAAATAAAAATCTTCGCAAGGCTACTGCTTACCGCTACACTAGTAAATCAAAAACTAATCTTTCAATCCATCTTAAAACAAAGTCATCAATTCAACTGATTGTCAAATTCCTAACCTCAAGCTTGGCAGACAACATAGCAACAGGAATGCAAGCCAGAAAAACCCCAAACATAGCAATCGCTGTATTACGCTTCCAGTGCTTCGGCCTACAGTTTGGACCTCCTGTCATCGTCCATACCTTCTGCCTAAAATCTCCTCCACCCTCTCCTCCCATTTCTCTCAACCCAGATCCTTCTCTTCACTTCCTTCCTCGCGAATCTGTAATTCAACCAACCCACAAACAAATTAGCATCAACTTCTCGCCAAGTGAACTCAATCGAAAGATGACGTCACACTTACCAAAGATGACGTAATCGCTCGATCGGCAAAATGGAGTCCAGAAAATAGAATCACACAATTGGACTTTTATACATCGCAAATTTTCAAGCCCACTTATTTGACCAATTAAATATTGCCACGTGTGGTTTAGAAATTACTGTTGTCTTTCGTTGAAAATGTTACTAAAGAAAATTTGTTCTATATCGTATTTTCTTCTGCTATTGTTTTGGTTGGTTTTTTTTCGCAGAGGGAGTGACAGAAATGCTTGATTGTTTCCTCGAATTCCCATCAGTTCATTCATCATCATCGCGATGCGTGTTGGATTTCTTGATTTGATTTGCGGACAGATCGTAAAAGCTCTGTCCATCGTTAGTCGTAGTATTTTTATTTCAAATGCAGTGTCAACACTGATTGCAAGATAAATGCAGCTGTGATCACTCACCCTGGTTTAAACCCATCCGGTGGATCTCCGGTTACCGGAAACAATAAGACCGGCTGCAGCCAGCAGCCTGCATTTTGTACTACAGCCTATAAATTATGAGTATGTATGTATTCAGGATTCAAGAATGCAATTTCATTGAAATATTCATTCATATTTTTGTACACATTGAATAAAGAATCAATCAAATTATCAAACAAAAGAATTCCTAACCAGAACACGAAACATCTTCGCCATTTTACCAAATTATACCGGAACACCCATCACCACTGCCCCGCTCGGAACCCCAACCGCATACCCACACCCAAATCCAAGTCTGTCATCCTCCCTTTTCAACCCTTTCCTGCCAGCCACCCTGATAGACACATTCACAATCCCATTAAACTCTCCATTCCGCTCCTTCAACCGATAACTCAATAAATTCAAATACCCATCAGGCAACATCAAAAAATCAGTAACTGGAATCCTTGCTGTCCCGATCATCTTTTCCATCCCATACCATATTTCCACATCTAGCCATTTCACATAAGCTGACATTTCCATTAAGAACTTCTCGTTCCATCGCGGATACGCGCCTCCTTCCACGTCCAATGTCGTAGACTTTGCCTCATTACAATGCTGCATTTTGATCACACCTCTTGCATTTTTTCTTATTGGTTTTTTGAATGAAGTTGTTAAATCTTCACATGAGATGATTGTGACTTCAACCATTCTTGAAGTCATTTCTTGTGTATTGAGATGTAAATGACGAAACCTGAAAGTTCATATTTATACATTTAAATTTGAGCTGTTAAGGATGCTTACGAGGAAGAGATCCAGCAGGGGAGAGGCTGCTTCGTGTTTTTTTATTGAAAATTCCAAAGTCAACGCGGTCTTTTAGCGCCTTCTTAGAAATAGAGATCAAAACGACAACGTATATGACGTGGCGTGGCGCGTGTTTGGTGACGTGAAGCAGATAAAGGAAGACATAGACAAAGGAACATTCTTAATTCGACAACATGGGTGAGAACTGAGAACTAGTCTTCTTCTCATTTTCTGCACGTTTTCGTTTTTTATAGTGTCTTAAAATTCTAATTAAATTCATTATTAAATGTAATCGTGTTTACTAGTGCTTCTAATCGTCATTAGACTCATTCCAAATGATGTCATTTGTGATCATTAATGCACTCTTTTTATATTCCTACATGGTTCCGCCCCCAGACTCTTTAAAATTATTTTAGAGATCGAATGACTGCACCAGACTCTTTAAAATTATTTTAGAGATCGAATAACTGACCGTTAGTACTTCCATATGAAATTTAGTTAACATTAGATGAGTGAAATTAAAATAAACATAAGATTGTTCATTCCAAGACTACCACAGCTGTTTCATCAAGTTGATGGAACCAAAATAACTTCATTTTCTACTGAATAAGCTTCTCAGTTTTCCACGTTCAAGTCGCTCAAGGAGTTTTTTGGCACCAGGGGTGTCCAAGTCGATGAGTTTCTTCAAGTACCCGATAGCTCCGTAAGAGATCATAAGCTTCTTGCACTTCTTGCTCGAGGAGAGCATGGCGAGGCAGGAGACGGCATACTTTTTTGCTGTGTTGTAAGGACTCGGGTCAAGAAGCTGAACAAGGTTTTGGACGCTCTTTTCATCTTTTTTCACTTGGTGGCGGTTTTCGACGATGATCATGAGATGTGAGATGACTTGTGCAGAGACTTCTCTTGCAGCATTGGTTTTGGCATCAAGCATGTTGATGAGGTAAGGAATGCATCCAGCTTCGCCTATTAACTTCTTCATCTCGGTTGTGGATATTACTCGACATAATGCTGAAGCTGCCGCATGTTGGGCGCCTAATGATCCAGATTTGAAGACATGGACCATGCGGCCAAGAAAGCCGAGGGATACTAATTTGTCGACTGAAACTGCACTGACTAAATTTCTTAAAGCTGCTACTGCTGACTCTTGAGGCATTGGACCATCTAGGTATGTCAGCAGGCTATGGACACCACCTTCGGATATAACTGATCTTCGGAGACTGTCATTGCTAAAAGTGAGATGCTGTAAGCATTCAGCAGCGTATTCCTTGGACCCGAGATGGATTCCAGTGTTAAGTAGATTGATCATTACCTTGACTATACCTTCCTCCGCGAGAGCCTGCCTCAGCTCAGGTACGGCAGATAAGTTCTTCAATGTGCTGGCTGATGCTACTTGTGTAACAGAATCGCCTGCTTGGCATATCTCGATTAGAGGTCTAATCCCACCATGACCAACAATTGCGCGAGCTGTATCAGATGACATGGACAGCCGTTCAAGTGAAATGGTAGCCTTTTCTTTACCAACACTACTTCCGGACTCCAGTAACCTAATCAATGGAGGCAGAACACCTTCCGCAACTAGCCAGTTTTCACAAAAGCCTGACTCAGCTAGCGAGGCAATCAAAATGACTGCTTTCTCACGAATACGTGGAGAAGTGGCAGTAAGAAGCTGAACTAAAGCGGCAATGTTACTCTTCCCAAAAGCAGTCATTACACTCTTCTCATCTTCTTTCATCACTTCGACGAGACAATCAAGAGCTTTATGCTTTGACTCTAAGTGGCCGATCTGAAGTCGTGCCAATAACTCTCCAAGGTTACAATGGCCTAATGACGCCTCTGATTCTGACGAAACACAGCTTGACGAAGGAGAAGATACAGCATCCGCTAGCACACCAGTCTTGATCAGAACACCACAATCTCTTAGATTCAAGTCGAGCTTTCCTATCAATGAATCAAGATCGCTCTGCATCTGCAGTTTTCCTATATATTTCTCCGCAATACAGTTTTCAGCCAAGTTAATCGCTTCACCCAACGTTTTGTTCACTGCCTGCAACTGCTCCTTACAGAGAACATTGTTTGAGAAGAACGGGTGGCTAGACAAATCATATAAGCACGCCGGTACCCTCTCCAGTTTAGAAACAATCATCTTCCATCTTCCTGGAAATCCCTTCACTTCCTTAGCTTTACGATTGCAACAGGTGCAATCTCTTTTGCATGCAGCAACAAGTCTTCAGCAGATTCATGATTACTCCCATCGTCTTCCACCATGTTGCTGATTCAGATTGAAAAGGCTACAGACAGAACTTCAACTGAAAATGATCACAAAACACAAAGCTTCAAAAACACGATGATGTTGTCAAAAGATAGTCTTTGTTATTTAACTAAAGTAAATGATGGACATAAGCGATCACCAACCGATACTTTGATACAATAGATTATCCGAAATAATAAAAACACAAAAAGTGTCCCTCAAGCTCCGTCTTCTTCAACTTTACATTTCATACATCAATAATCTGTTCACAGAGTCACAGACTACCTGTTTGCGGAAAACTATGGCACACCAGTAAAGTACCCGAAAGGATACCCCAGTAGTCCTCTAAAGCTATTGAAACATTAAATGCAGGATGATTCGCAATCCAAACAACCATTTATGTCCATTACATAAATACAATGTACAACAAGAAGCATATCACAAAATCGTATTAAAAGCACACATCTCAGCATACAGCTAAATTGTATCAATGCGATGATAGTGAACAAACAATCTTATGGTAAGAAATAAAAAGTGATGATGAAGACGAAGCAACCTTTAATCTTTCCAGAGTCATCAAGATAGTTAAAAAACAATAACTTCAAAAAAAGACTTCCCTTCAAAGAGAATACACAGATCAGACTCAACAGATCTTTCATACCAAATTAACACACAAAAGTAAAATCTCCACTAATACCGTATGAACACTTAATCAACAACTATCCATAAAAATCCACAAATTACATTAACCCTAATTATGAAAATTGCTTAAAACAATAGCAAATTTTGAGTAGTAAATAAGCTTCCTTTTCTGTAAAATCTGATAAAAGCTCACCTTTTGAAGCAATTGGATGGCTTCTGCTTCAACCCTTCACGTATATTTTTTTCAAGAAATCCAATTACAGCTCAAAGGAAAATTTACTACAAACCCACAAAATCCAAGCAAGAAAGGCGAATCCTTTTCATCTCAAATCACTTCAATTTCAGAAAAAGTACCAATCTTTATGCAATCTGAAGCGTATCAGCACCTGAATCTTTCAAACGGGAGTGAATTGGGGTGATTGGTGATTACTGGTGCGAAGTAATCGGCATTAACTCAATCTCTCTTTGTTCCGGAAGAAGAGAATGAGCAGAAGACAGAGACAAGGACAAGAGACAACAACACTGCGATTAATTGTTAAATTAAAATTTGAAAATTGAATGCTAGTAGGCGAGGGTATTTTCGTAATTATGCAATTAGACTTACAGTTCAATATGAACCGTTGGATGTTGATCTGACGGCTGGGATTAATAATTCAGATGATAAATATCCGTTGGAGTGCGTGTGAATTTGAATGCGGTGGGGCTAGCCGTTGCTGGAAGCTCATAATGATTTATTTATATTTTAATAATTTAATTAATTAAACTGAAGTTTGATGCGAGTTTAAAGATGCTGACGTGTCATTGAACCCGCGTGCCTAACATTAGCCGAAAGCTAATTGACCCGGTTTAACATTGGGTTGCGGTCGGTTCGGTTCAATTGGAGAAGCTGCTCACGCTTGAATTGGTAGTGTCTTTGCTCAGCTTGAAAAGTTGTGAGCTTTATGTTGAACTGTGTGTTTGTTTTTGTATGTAAAGAACTGTTTTGGGTTCGTTCAAAGGTTTGAGCTTTTTGTGTTTACAAGACTTCTTCCAAACCTCAATAAAGACTAAAGCTCTGACAAGAAAACAATTCAGCAAAATTACCATTTGGATTCAAGACACAAAATTGTAGTTCAAAACTAATTCAAAGCAAGTCTTGCCACGAAACTACTGTTGGTAAAGATGAAAATGCATAAAGTGAGCATTTACTGAACAACTAAATAGTAGTACAAGAAAGTACTTAACGGTTAGCCTTAGCAACCCTCTCGATCTCATCCTTCTTCTTGATAGCATAGCTGTTTGAAGAACCCTTGGCAGCATTGATGAGTTCATCAGCAAGGCATTCAGCAATGGTCTTGATGTTTCTGAAGGCACTTTCACGTGCTCCAGTAGTCAGAAGGTAGATAGCCTGGTTGACTCTTCTGAGAGGTGAAATATCAACAGCTTGACGACGAACAGCACCAGCAGATCCAATTCTAGTAGCATCTTCCCTTGGTCCACTGTCGCAAGATAACAATCATGCATATACTACAAACCAAATGTTTGGGCGAAAAAATAAACAAATGCAAAAAAACTTTTTTACCTGTTGACAATGGCATCAACAATTACTTGAATAGGGTTCTGATCAGTCAATAGATGAATGATCTCCATAGCATGCCTCACAATCCTTACTGCCAAAAGCTTCTTACCGTTGTTACGTCCATGCATCATAAGGGAGTTGGTCAGCCTTTCGACAATTGGGCACTGAGCCTTCCTGAATCTCTTGGCTGAGTACCTTCCAGCAGTATGCGGAACATAATTTGCATGCCTCACTGAGTTAACTCCAATGTAATCAATCAATGACATGTCATTGACCTGCAAGTAACAAACAACTTAGCATCCGTCACTTCCAATAAAATTCAACTAAAATACTTTCACAGCTAAAATCACATCGACGGACTACACAACATAGTGTCGATAAGACCACATCTCCATCTGGGTAACACAAAAAACCAAACTTTTCCTCAACCTTTTCTGCATAACTACTTACAAACCAAACCCTAAAACATTATAATACAAAACCAGTTCTGAATCTAAATCAGATTGATTGAAGCAGAAATTGACTGCACTGAGATCCAGATAAAAAAAAGCTCAGATCTTCACATCAAACGTGAACAATCCAATCCTAAATCTCAACATTGTCGAACAAAATATTACAATTACAACAGAATCCAACCTCAAACGCTTCGAAAACTCACTTGTTGAAAACTTCACCTCCGGGTAAGCCAAAGAGTCCTCATTCACAGCCGGAGCAATAACGTCTGATGTCGCCATAGTGATACAAACGAATTTCGCAGATGATCAGCCGGTGGTCAGTATCGGACAAAATTCGCTGCTGCCGATTGCAGTTAACAAATACGCGACAGGTTGAGAGTCGAAACTATATACTGAGTAAACCCTAGCTCGCATTTCTTGAACCAATTCATTCAATTGTTTCGGTTCAACCGGAAAATTTTGATTCTGGTTAATACCGGTTCAATTGGGTAAGGTAAACCTCATGAATTATATACACAACAGTTTTTAGTCAATCATGCACAAAAAAGTTCCAATCATAAAAATTGTAGATTCTACAGCTGCTGGAAGATTTAGAAAACTTGTGTTTCTGCCGGACGAGTTTAGCTCAGATTGTGAGATTTTCCTGGATGGCTAGGAATGAGCCGCATATATTACCGCCGACGTCAGGAAATGTTTCGTTGCCAGGGATAGGTTTCACTTTGCCTTTTCGATCAACTTCTACCGGATATTTTAGTAAGTGTCCCCATTTCTGTGACTTCATCTGAGATAAATTGTTTCCAGTTCATTTCGCTCATTGACCTTACACGTTTTACACATTCTAGAGTTTCAGGACTGTGGAAGCAATCTTCGACGTTCCTGTGTGTTCTGCCCATAGGGACATTCTGTATCCATGCACCTGGAAAGCGCATATGTTTAATAAGAACAAACCATTGAGTAAAGATTTAAGATAACTAAAGAGATTATCTAGAGAGCAAACCTGTCCACGAGGGCATGCTAGTTTGTTTGCCCATGTATATTGCGGTTGGTAGGCTCCCATAGCAATCTCTGTGTCTCTAGTCCCTTCCATGGACCGTTGGTTTATGTTTGCAGAGCCCAGAATGACATACTCATCATCGATTATCATCCCCTTAGAATGAACGTATATCATCATACGACGACTTCTTTGACATTGGGCCTGCATATGCAAACATGGAAGTCGAGCCAAAATTACTTGAATAAATAATCAAAGTAAGCAAGTCAACGAGTGCCCGGTTCACGATATGCATGTTTTGATGAATTACGAAATTTGGCACTTGCCAGTAACCCTTTGAAATGAACAAGTACCTGAGGAGAGTTTGCGGCGCCAGGACTTCCGGGGACTGTACCTGAGGGGTCAGCAACTTCTCGATTTCCAAGACAGAAAAAGTTCAGGTAGTCTTGGGGGACAAAGGCATCCTCCAGCCCCATCTCAACCAAAGCTTTGTATACTGTCTCATACATCATTTGCATGGTTTTATGCTGCATTATCAAAATGTACAATCAGTTATCAATATCTATCATATACTGATTCTTGGATCACTCACGATTAACCAAGGCAACAAATTCTATCTCTGTATGATCAGCAAGAATGTTTAAGGTCAAAGCCTACCTGCCAAAATAGAATTCTTTGAGTCGCAGCTGCAGTTGGAACACCTTCAGGCCACATCGGCACAATAATGTAGGCAGCAAATCGCTCATTTGCTCTAATCTTCTCTGCAATTTTTAGAGCAATCTCCATTGGAATTAAGTTGTTTGCACCTGTAGTATAAAACACGTAGTACAAATGATAATTAGTCATCAGACGAAAAAAAACCAATATATGATGAAACACAAATGTTTTAATGTTGTAAGAAGAGAGTCCAAGTAACCTAAGTCTTTGTGAGCACTCCAGTTGTATGACGACCCAATGAAGTACTGATTTTCTATGTAAATATAGTGCTGAGCTGCTCGAATAGCATGGACATAAGCCGTGTGTATGCTCATGTCTATCAGGACATTCTTCCCACTTACCAGGTTCTGCCAAGGTAAATAAAGAATGATAATTAAATATAAAAACAAGAATAATAAAAGCAAAAGTGCCAATAAAACAATTTATCCACTATAAAACGCACAAGCAATTCCATTTTTCCTTACCTTGGATGTTGCCTCTTTAGGATCCTTTGGGAAGCCTTTGACAGAATTTGAGTCGATTGATCGAAATACCTGTATTAAGGTGACTTATTACAGCAACCACAAACAAATAATCAAAAATAAAGAATTCACAAAACAAACTCAATAGGTCCGTACCTGAACATGCCATGTCTCAGGATCATTGTCGCCCAGGCCAGCAAGATCAGATATGCCTATAATGTCTGGAATTCTTTCAATCTTGAGCAGAGCATCGTCATCCGTTTTATATTTCTTAGTGCCGCTGGGCTTGGCTGCTCTCATCCAACGCTCCTGAAAGTTGGTTAGTACATCATATGCTGCTGGACCGTCTATCCTACTGTGTAAGTCATGCCATGGTTCTCTTGGACAGCCAGCAGTACTCCCCTGTCAAATCAGAATACAAATTCATATAAAACACATTTTCTGCAACTGCTATACATGATATGCAGAATATTCTCATTACGGGATTTTCAGTATATTGCAGAATATTCACTTATTCGAATATTCCGGCCAGTATAAAATAAATTTGAATAGCTAGTCAAAACTTGAATAGTCCATGGGAATGTAAAGAATCAGACGAGAATGAAGTTCACTTACCGTGAAAGTCGGATTGTGGTAATCATCTTTGTGAATAGTATCAAGTGTCCTAAATAGAGGGTGTTGTTGATTATCATATCGCCCATTACACAAATCAAGCCCTCCAACAAACGCCATAATTTTTCTTCTGTTATTACCAGCATCAGCATCAACAATGACAGTCTTTTGATGGTGTGTATAAATGGTTCCAACCTCCTGATTTGGCACATTTGGAATGTTTATGTCAATGACAAAACTGGATCTTTAGGTGTACAAGACATTTGTGGTATTGAAAAAATATGATAACTGAATCAAGAAACGGTCAATTGAAATGATAATTGCAAGATATTTTCAAGTCCCTATTACACACAACACTTAAAGAAAAACTTACCGTTTTTTTGTACCAACTATGACGTTTTCCTGCACTACGTGGGCAAAGCAGCACCTGAACGGAAGATTTCTTGAAAAATCTGCGAGTTTCCTCATCATGGGTCGACATTATACCATCCTGCATGCATCACAGTTACTACACATATATATAAATTCAATGGATTTAAGGCGCAAAAACTGAGTACTAAAGAAATAGGAAATGAAGAAATGCAAGCCGTAAAGGTCATGTAGACGATAGCTGAAGTATCAAATAAACAAAAATATAGCTGATTGGAAGATACATAACATACCGTCTTACAGCCTAGTATGCTCCTTGATGTTGGATCATCCCACACAAGCAGTAACACCCTCACCCCTTCTTGTGATTTGGCTTTCAAAAGATCCCCAAGGGAATATTCAGAAGGATTAGCAACATCACGAATGAGGGTAACTTTATGCCACACAGACCACCCTGTAATATATATCAGGCGTTGGGCTTGGCGAATAGCTTCAAATATGTCACGCCAACATTGTCCGTGAACATAAGGAACCCCATGGTCAAGTATGAAATTTGGAAGACTTCCATCAGGAACATGAGCATCTTGATAAAGGGTAACTTTTCCACCTTGTCTCAATGGAAAGTACGTCCCAGGAACCCCGATATACTGGGGACCAGTTCCGACTCCATTTTGGTAAGCACTCAGCCTCTCAATAGGAGTATACTGAATTGATAAAGATAGCACCGCACCGCGTTTACATGGCTTCCCATTAGAACCCAGAACCGGATAGGCACCCTCGACCTTTTGCCCTGAAAACACTTGCTCCGCTGGAATTATGACGGAACCGATCAGCTGGGAACCCACAACATCACTGTCTTTGACAAGAAAATTAACTTCAGAAGCATAGTGAGCAACAGGGACATTAAAATGTTGCCTCCATACAGGATTTTCATTATTGCTTATAACGTATGTCCTCCCAATCACTGCATTAGTAATACAAATTGAAACATATGGATCACTGGTGACCTTAGCTGCGACTCCGTCAACCTGGCTTGACCCAGTTCCTGGTATTTTGAACACATCTCCTAATTTTCGATGGAACATGTCCATGTTAGGAAGGTTCTTTGCTTCATGAATCCATATATCGAAATTCCCATGTAATAGCAACACCTTCAAAGATCCATTTGAGACCGGCACCATCTGCAATGCTTGGTTTTGCTGTGATCACTTAACGACATTGAATGAGAATATGCTGTAGGACCACCGGGATGACCCGAGCTTTGTGGATGTCCATACATACTTGGTCGGTTGTCATACCTTTCACTTACACTATGGTGGAGTGGATGATTGCCTGGTGGATGTGGCGCAACTGCATGAGGTGGAGGTGACGCGTGTGCAGATGGGTGATTATCCGATAATTTCATATTTCCCATTTGGCCATCCAAATGTGGATAAACAGTAGGGTAATGGGAACCACCTTCGGTATAAGTCTCCTGCTTTGGAAGTGAAGGCACATTTTCCTGCCAATGATGACTAGAATAGCTACTGGTATGAGAAAGGGAATGTGACGGTGGAGGTGGCTGAGGGTCAGAATGCGGATACTGACCACTTTGTTGATGTTGGTATTGGGTGCACCATATTGGAAGCTACTCTGCTGCTGCAGACTTGGCTGAGGTGGAGGAGTTGGATAAGAATATGGATACGGCCCAGAGGCACTCGTATGAGTTGGGGTGGAGGGTGATAATCAAAATGACCCGACTGACCCCCTGAATAACCAGGTGGAGGAGCCTGGCTATACTCAGGTGGGAGGATACTGATATCCAGCTGGCGGATAAGCGGATGGGTGAGGCGGGTAGCCAGGCTGTTGAGGAGGAGCTGCAGGATACCCATAATTCTGATTATAAGCATCATGGTTCATAGGAGGCGGATACTGATTATTTTGCGGCGGAGGAGGGTATCCATACGGATACTGATTATTATACGGGTCCATCTGATCAAACTTCTTTCCAAAAATGATCTCAACAATTCCCAACTTTAATTAGAAATTTAACAACCAAGACTTCTCAGAACAGAAAACTGAAACAATCTGACTAACACCAGCTTCCTTTTCACAGATCAAACCTGGAAATCCACACAAAAATGGAATAAATCAACACTTTGACTAATCCAAACTTCTCTACATCTCATGCAAGAGAATAGAATCACATCAAAAACGATCAAATAGGTTTCCAATCTCCATTCACAATCCAAATCCAATCCTATCTCAACTACCCACTAGTCAAATAACAACAGCGATCTACTGATCCAACAAATAATTGAAAAATGAATAAATTAATCAATAATCCATACCTGATGAGTTTCCAGATCGCATACAAAAAACCTAAACAGAAAATCAACGAAAAGAAGTGGGACGAAAAGGGGTTGGAGAAATAGCAGTTTCAAGAAAAGGTGAGCTATCAAAATCGATGCTTGGCTGGTGTGTAGGAATGTACTTACGGCCGTTTCCAGCTAGTAGCCGACGACGACCTTTCTGCTTCAAGAAAGTTACAAGTCAATGTTTCCTTTTTCCATTTAGATTACAGTACATAATTACTTTATATTTAGATTAACTGAAATGAAATAGAAATTATTTTCTAAAAGAAACAATTTCTTAGATGATTTAACAAATATACATTTAACTTGTTTTATAATATTCGACAAAAGTTGATAATTTGTGAAATCTGCAAATTTGTGAGACACCATTATAATTGTTTTTTGATACGGATTACATTTGATAGAATACTAGTACAAGATACAATATCATCTAGTACATATAAATCCAATTGAAGTACAGGTCAAACGACTCCTCTTCCCAGCAATCTTGAGCAAATATCATAAAGACTTTGTAGGCGCACTCAAATAACCCTCTTCACAACCTGATAGCATCACTAGGCACAGCTAGGATCAATCAACAACTTCCACCTGCAAGGGGAAGAATCACTAAATCCACACAAGAGTGGACAATAAACACAAGGTAAGTCTCAACCAACTGAGCTAGCCCCGTTTCGCACCATCATAATTGTTGATTTGGGAAAATTTACTTGATTAGATTCAGATGATAATAAAAATCAGTATGTAAAACTCACCTTGATTGTTTAAACAAGGAGTTATTTCCATTCACATTCAATAATTATAATTGATTTTAAGTAAAGTACAATAAAAAATAGTATGAAAACAAGGGAGCGGTTTGGTAGAACCCTGTCCGGTAATGAAGAAGCCAATGAGCCTTAAAAGCTTTGAGGACTATAGACCACAATGGGACTCCTAACTTGAAACCTTGAGCTTTTCCAAATAAGCGAACCAGAAGCAATTTGGCCACCAGGCATTGGGTTTGCTGTCACGGTAACAGTGAATTTCATCTTCTCCTGTTTTTTGGTGAATTTCATACTGCTTGGGTTCACTTTGATGGTCACACCAGGAGGAGCAGTAATGGTGGCATCGAATATAGATGCAGCATGTCCGACATAAGTAACTGTTCGCATGAAGACACCAGTAGTTGGATTGCTGCCCTTGTTTAAGGTGAGCTGGAATGTGGGGTAGTTTAGCGCGTCCTGGCCTAAACCGGGGAGAATTTTTGAACAGTCGATTTTTGAGTGTACTATGCTGCTTAATGATGTTCCATTGTAGCCTTCATGGCACAGGAATTGAATGTAAGAGAGTTCATCTGCCTCATACACCAGACCGGGGTTCCTGGCATTGATTGGATTCACTTGACCTGAACCATATGCGAACTCTGCCTCTTTGTTGACTTTATTGCTCATCGGCGTGGCTGAGAAAAAAGAAGAATGAAGAATCAGATTTAGAAATTATGGCTACTATGATATAATCTATATTTTTTACAATGGTGTTTGAAACTGCTTCACCTGTAGTCAAGATGGCAGATTTGATCATAGAAGGGGACCAATCTGGGTGGAAGGATTTCACATATGCGGCTACACCGGCAACATGAGGGCATGCCATAGAAGTCCCAGATATCAGGGAAAATTTTGAGAACTGAGTGTCACCACCCTGCTCTGTGATTGATCTCAACGGAGTGAAAGCAGCAAGTATGTTAACACCAGGGGCAGCAATATCGGGCTGGTTTATAGAATATCCTACTATCAGTTACAGTACATAATTGGAAGATTCAAAAATGGATTGGGAAAAACAGATTCCTGACCTTGAGAAGACTGCCTGAACCATGAGTCGGACCACGAGATGAAAATGAAGCAATGAATGGAGCTGGGATTTTGGTTTCTATTGACTTGTCAACCATAGCTGACGGGTTTCTGAAATATACTCAAAAATAAGACAAAAAAGAAGCAATTCTTGAGAAAGAAAAAACAACATGATGAAATGAAGGAAAGTGTGTCACCTGTTCGATCTAATATAAGTATTGATGGCTTCTCCGACTGTGTAATTAACCACAGTTCCTGGAATCATAAAAATTCTGGCAGAGTCGCTGAAGATTGGGTCTTCAAGAATAATCCCAGCTCCTCCAGCTGCTTTTACATAGTAATCAGCACCCCAAGTTGACCGCTGACAGAAAACTATCTTTCCATTTACCTTCTTTGGGTCTAATGAATATCCCATGCAAAATCTGTAAAGAAAACGTGAGCCTTCGATATTACATTCTCAGCCGAGGACCCAAAAGATGATGCATGCTACCACTACCAGAAATCGAAAACAATAAAATGCGGATTATCCATGCAGTCAATTTTTTTATTGTTCTCAGTAACTTGTAAACCACATTCTTACCTAGCAATGTCTTTACTAGATGAGTCAATAGCGGCATCAGCTCCTGAAATAAGAGGATACATATTCTTCTTCAGATCAATTCCGCTTATTCCAATGCCCTGAATTGTATACAGCGAGAAAAAGTTTTACAAGCTTACTGTTAAAATTAAAGAGAAAAGATTCACAATAGCTTTCAGCAGGATCGAGCAATTTTAACAGGCTGCAAACTGATATCAATCTAACATGTCTTACCTCAACGGTCTGTCCATTTCCAAGGTGCACGTTACTCCTGAAATCCCTGTCAATGCCACTGGCTGCAACTGTCAAAATCCAAGGAGCACAGTTGGAGATGCTCCTTAGGTAGGTCCGTCATTTCCCGCTGAGGCCACTGTTAAAATCCCTTTCTTCATAGCATGGAATGACCCGATACCAATTGAATCGTTAAAAAACCCACCCATGGATGTACCAATAGAAATGGATATAAGATCAACCCCGTCATCAATTGCGGAAGCGAATGCAGCGAGAATGTCCACATCCGAACAACCTGTGCTCTCCCAACATACCTTGTACATAGCAATCCTAGCTGATGGCACAGCACCTCTCGCTGTCCCATTTGCCAAGCCATATAGGTTGGCATTGTGAACAATATTTCCAGCTAAGGTTGATGAGGTGTGAGTGCCATGCCCTTTAACATCAACTGGGGATAAAATATCTGATGGATCTTTAAGCCCGTCCAACTTAAAGTATCTTGCTCCGATCACCTTGCTGCACGAATGAACAAAATATGAGCAAAAAATAAGTTTCAGAGGATTATAGAGTCTCATCATACATTAACATTTTCGTACTTATTGCATCCAGAGAAATTAGCATAGTGGTTGCATGCTCCTTTCCATTTGGCAGGAGGGGGACCTAATCCCTCATCTTTGAAGCTCTCAGCATCGACAGTTATCCCTGTGATTAGAATTGAAGTGTAAAGTTGTGTGTCCGTATTTTTCTATAACATAAACACGACAGACCAAATATTTAAGGCAAACCTGAGTCAATAACTCCCACTATAATGTCCGCTTCAATATTCAGTCTTCTTTTTGCAGCCAGTGGAAGCCCTAAAAAGTCCCATGATTTAGTAGTGTGCAGTTGATGATGACCATTGGGGAAAACAGAAAGCACTCCTTCCTTTTCTGTATGTAGATTAAACTCCAAATTTAATTCAACGCTATGTTAATAAGATATTAATAGTTTCAAAAAGTAGATTAGATTTACTTGCTATTTTCATGGCTTCATTATCAGACAACCGCGCTACAAAAGCATTGAAGCTTTTGGCATAGCTATGCACTAAGTGCTCTCCAGCTTCTCCATTTCTGCAAAAATTATTTGTGAGCATTTCACAAACATGAGAATTTACAAATCAATCAAATTAAGAAACTTTACGGTCATGGATGAAAATGAATGCAACAACAGAGTGGAAGCCCACCTGTCCTTTAAATCTGAAAGGACATTTAGATGCATCTGAACTGCAGAGTCGTGGTTTTCAAGCTGATCACCCATATATATGATGTAAAGTTTCTACAAAATACACAAAAACATACATAGAAAAAATAGATATAAGAATATATGAGTCAACTTATAAGTCAAAATAATACATGTGTGAGTAAAAAGTGAATACCTTTTCATCCTTGGTAGTTGCAATTACATGATAGGCAGTAATCAAAAGTAGCGAAATGCATAGATGGTTGAAAAGGAGAGACTGGAAATGCCCAATTGTGTTCATGTCTGAAGAACCCAACTACAAGGTTCTCTTATTGTTCTCAAGCTCTGTGTGATATGTAGTTGAATGTTAAACACAACACCAGTTGTGTAAAAATCCTCTCAACACAGAGTACAGAAAATGGACTCTGTTACAAGTCTGCCATCAGCAACAGGATGCACACAACTCCGAACTCTAGGCACGATGGAAATGAGGCCCTTCACTAACACAGCATTAAATAAAAATCCTAATAAATGAGAATGTTTTCATTAGACAGAGAAAACTGTACATCAGATACGCATTCCCAACGCTGATTGTTTTAAATATAGGCAAATACCTATAAACTAATGTATCTGAGTTTGCAAAAAAATCCATGACGACTGAGAAGGATAATAGCCAGCCAATGCATACGACTGGATGTATGTTTCCATTTCCAATACAAGAAAGGATAATTATGACAGCTTGCATATTGTAATCTTAAATAACTTTAAATTCTGAGCATTCTATTAAAAGCTATTACATTATAAGAAATAAATAAAAAATGAATGTAATCTAACTAATATATGGTTTGAATCATGTCCAGTAAAGGTGTTAGGTAGGATCACAATTTGTTCAGATACAACATCCCGATTTTTTCCTACTTTTACATGACTCATACAGGTCCCTAAGAAAACCTCCATAATTTTACACAATTTCAGTACACAGTAAATAAGTCAAAGAAAAAAGGCTTACCATTTGTACCCAGCACCAGATTCAAAGTTGGAATAGGGTCGTTCGTACCAATTCTTAATAAATTGACCCCAAAACTGCTGTAGTGTAACCCAGTTACTTTACTCTTTTATGTTTTCAAAATTTTATAATAAATTCAAGTTCAACTAGTTTAGGGGTCATTTTAATGAGTAATTTATGTAGTTTCAATTCAGTTTACTAATTACTACACGATAAACCTTTAACTTAAAAATTTATTAGATTAATCCTGTTACCGATTGAGATAAACTTACTTTAAATTACAAAAATCATGCATCAAGTAAAATCTATAATTAGGCACATTTGGCTAATGTATACAATAAGTGTTCGATGAACATGTTTATGTGGTTACTCTATAATTACTCGGTGGCCTGAATTTATTTCTTCACTTTGATAATTTAAAATTTTAATTAGATACGCACCTGGCCATATATGAAGAGGTGACAGCAGATAAGGCATCACCAACTTTTTACTTCCAGATTACAGCTCTTAAAGATTCAGTGTCAACCCACATATAGAAAACCACCTCCATATTCTCCTCCACCTTCCATAAACGGTCAATCCCCAATTGAGCTCCACCAGCCTGTAATCCAAATATCAAAAAGCATCACCAAACCACAGCCAAAACTGGAGATACTGCACATCACCAAATTCCTACTATGAAATCGTCATTCAATGCATTCAACATATGACAAACCTCATCATCTTCCAGAAAAAAAACAAGCCTTATCTTTTCTATTAATAAAATATATTTAAAAAAATTCCAGCAAAAACAAAGAATATACCAGATTTCCTCTGAGGAATTTCCACAAACACCTTACATGCACCACACTTTTCACACTCACTACATCCATCAGACCACAATTCTTTTTCTGGAAGATGTTCTTTGTCCATATTCCGTTGCCGACATCGTAAAAGATTCGATCTTTCCATGCCTAATCAGACAAGAATCCAATTAAACTCAAATATAATCACATAAATTCTCAATAAAGAAACCATTTTGAACCAAATCCGCTCCCTTATCCTCCTTTCAGATCGACGTGTCACGACGAGAATCAAAGAAATCGAGTTTAAAACTCACTAATCGACGTTTGATCGAGCTCGACGCGCCACGCAATTCAATTTGACCAGCGTTGACTACTCCCAACCGTGTACCGGACTCCAACTGTCAGAACGTCTTAAATTGGTATTTATAATTCATTTATATCGCACGTGTTATTCACGTGATACGCTTTGTAACATCATCAATCATCGTCGTCCACGTCATCCACAAGCTGCACAGTTTTCGAGACAACACTCGGCCACCATTCATCTCATCAACATTTTTTTTTTTTTTTTTTCGATATCAAGAAAGAGGCTAGTAGAGCCTTTACAGAAACACAGATACACAGACACCCAGGACAGATAATTACATGGAAAGGTAACATAGAAGTGTTGTATCCACCCTAGAGTCTTGAATCAATATAGCTCGTCTGACTAATTGTTGATCGGTTCACAGCAGCCGTGATTAATGGAATTGCAAGCAAGTTATCCCACCTCCATTTTTCGCTCCTCGCATAATTTGCCAAGAAGTCTGCAGCATGGTTAAACTCTCTAAAAACATGATGAATCGACCATCTTGGATTGGAAACAATAATCCTCAAGCACTGATCCATGATTTCCGTATTGTCATATATAGAGGAGTACCCCTTGTAAATGGCCCATATCGCTTCAGAACTATCAGAGACTATAGATACCTCCTCCAAGTGAAGATCCTCTGCAAGCTTTAATCCGCATAGGATGCTTCTCAGTTCGCACTCAAGCGCTGATGAACAATTGGTTTTGAAACCTGCGGACGTTCCAATACAGATATCGTCACGAGTGGCCAAAGCAGCAAAGCCTCCACACTCTTCCTGATGAGCCCAAGAGCCATCACACCAAACTACAGTCTTGTACATAAGATTCCCAGCGCTTTCTTGAGCATCGTTTACACCTATGAGCTTTTTTCTATTAAATTGGACCAACATGCCTTTGATTCTCAGAACGCATTCTTCCACCGACCAACCCTTCTTACCATGAGCAATGAGATTTCTGTTTCTCCAAATCATCCAAGCTGCAACCACCACCGTAGACTGATCGTGAGTGCTATCCTCAATGAAAAAGTGCCATAGCCACCCTCCTGCCGATCCTTCTAAATTTTGGTGCCATCTGATGTTAAGGCTATTCCATATGCCAATACTCCACCAACACTTAAAAAATAAGTGTGAAATTGTTTCCTCATTATAACCACAAATGCTGCATTCCACACTGACTTGACAGCCTCTTCTTCGTAGCTTTGGGAAAACTGGTAGACCACCATAGTATAGTCTCCACGCAAAAATTTTGGCACTTTCTGGAATTTTCAATCTCCATAATTTGCTCCAAAACTTTGAGTATAAATCTGTATTAGATGATTCCCCTGCTAAATTTGTCAGTGTATTCCTGTAATGGTAAGCAAATTCATATCCATTTTTAACAGAATATACACCATCAGATGAGTATTTCCATTTATATCTCAAATGTTCATCTCCCTCCCTCAGACCTGCCACAAACATTCTTTTGATACTACACAACCCTTTCCAGACAAAAGAATCATTCTGTCTAGCATTTATCTCGAACAAATTCCCCTCTCTGAAGTATCTTTGCTTGTATAATCTACTGATGAACAACTCAGGGTGGTTTAAGATTCTCCAAAGTTGTTTCATAAGCATTGCATAATTCAAGCTTTCAAAACATCGAAAATCCATACCTCCATGTAATTTGCTCTTATGCAGGATGTCCTTTCGAACCCAATGGATACCACTGTTTTTGCTATTGTTTGACCACCAATAATTAATTCCTATTGAAGACAGCCTGTTGGAAAGAGTCTTTGGTAGCTTGAAACAGCTCATTGCATATTGAGGTATGGCTTGCAAGCAGGCTTTTATCAAAGCTTCCTTTCCTGGTGCTGAGAGTAATAAAGCTTTCCAGTTTTGAATTTTGCTCTGTATTCTGTCCTCAATAAATCTAAATACTTCAACTCTGTTCTGTCCCATGATCATTGGAAGGCCTAAATATTTAGAGTGCTTTGAAACAATTTTCATATCAAGGAGGTCACCACAAAGCTTTAACATCACCTCATCCAAATTGTTACTGCCACTAACCTCAGACTTTCCATAATTGATCTTCTGACCTGCAATCAACTCGTAGCTTGATAGAATTCTCTTTAACTCAAGTACGCATTTCAATTCAGCTTTGATGAAAAAAGACAGTCATCAGCAAAAATAAATGATTAATGCTTGATATGTTTCTTGCCATTTGCACCCCTTCAAGGGTCTTGTTCTCGCTGCATCTCAACATATTATTCGATAGCCATTCTTGGCATATTAAGAATAAGGAGAGGGGATAATGGGTCTCCTTGCCGAATTCCTCTAGTCGGTTTGATCACTTCTGATTTACATCCATTAATCTTGACTTTGTAAGAGACTGAATCAACACACTTCATAATTTTACTGACCCAAGAAGGTTCGAAGCCCAGTCTCAACATCATATTTTCCAAGAACTTCCATCCAACTCTGTCATACGCCTTACTCATATCTACTTTTACTGACAAGAATTCCTTCTGACCTCTTTTCCTATGTTTTAAGTAGTGAGTAACTTCATGGGCGATCAAAATGTTATCTGAGATTAATCTACCTTTCAAGAAAGCGCTTTGGTTTTCTGAAATCACTGCTTGCAAACATATACTCAGTCTATTTGCGAGGGCTTTAGTGATTATCTTCATTACAACATTGCACAAACTTATTGGTCTATAGTCGCCCACTGTCTCTGCATTCTTTGATTTTGGCAGTAGGATAATTATTGTCTCATTCAACGTCTCGTCCAATCTTCCATTATTCAGGAATTCAAGCACCTCAGCACATACATCATTCTTCACCACCCTCCAAAATCTCTGAAAAAATAATGCTGAAAATCCATCAACACCTGGAGCTTTTGTGGGATGCATCTGAAAAACAGCATGAGTGATTTCCTCCTCTGTGAATGGTTCAGATAGTTTCATATTCATTTTGTTGGACACTTTGGGATGTACGGCCTCCCAAGCTGAGTTCCACTCCATTACTTCTTCCATCGTTGAATCACTCTGAAAAAGAGAGGAAAAATACTTAGTAAACTCAATAATGATTTCATTTGTATCATTTACCACAGTGCCATCAGTTTTCTTGAGTGTTGAGATAGTTTTCTTATCCTTCCTTTGTGTAGCCTTGGCTTTAAAAAATGCAGTATTTTTTTCTCCCTCTTTCAACCAATCTGCCCTTGCTCTTTGTTTCCATAACAATTCTTCTCTCGCCAACCATTCATCTAACTCGTTATTTAGCATGTTCTCCTCATTTCTAGTGTGGACTGAACTTGGTTTCTCCTTAATGTAATTGATCCTGTCTTTCAATTCTTTTATCCTTCTCTGTATGTTTCCAAACTCATTTTTGTTCCAATGTTGTATGTGACTCCCACACTTCTTAAGTTTATTGGACAGAGAGCAGCCATCTTCGCAAGCAGACCATGCTTCTCTTACAATATTTTTAAAGTTATCATCCCTTAACCACATAGGTTCGAGTCTGAAGTCTCTATCTGCGTTCCTTCTCAGTGGTGGCTTCATGATCTGTATCAATATGGGTCTATGATCCGAAGAGTTAGCAAATCCCAATGAGATTTGCGTATCCGGAAAACGGTCACTCCATTCTTTGTTTGCAACAGCTCTGTCCAATCTAACTTTAGTCTCATTTTCACCCAATCTCCTGTTTGAGAAGGAGAATTGGTATCCTCTACAACCAAGATCCTTAAGTTCACAGTCCAACAAGGCTTGTCTAAATAATCTCATTTGTGATTTACTACGAGCTCTGGAGCCTTCCATTTCCCAAGAGTATAGGATCTCATTGAAATCTCCAAACACTAACCATGGAACCGCCTCGTCTATCCTCAATTTCCTTAGTAATCCCAACTACTCTTCCTTAGATTAGCGTTCGGATTGCCATAAAACAAGGTCAGTCTGTAAGGCCTTTCTTGTCTCACCTCAATGTCAATATGATAATTGGAATAAGATCGTAAAACCACATCGCTATCTGAGTTCCAAAGCAGCGCTAACCCACCTGCCCGTCCTCTTCTCCCTACTGCAAAACAACAGTTGAATCCAATCTGTACTCTCATTTGTTCCCAGTCCTTAGCCGACATTTTTGTCTCAATCAATCCCAGTATTGCCGGCTTCTGGGACCGAATTAGGTCTTTGAGAGCTCTGACTGCACGCGGTCGACCCAATCCGCGGCAGTTCCAGCTAATGCAATTCATTGGTGTAGGCGGGGCCGACTTTCGACCTCCGCCCGATCCATAATATCTGAGTCATCAGCTTCACCACCCACACTGAATGAGCCACAAAGACGCGCTAGCTCTTGATTCTGTACATTTTCGTGTATGAATAAGGCTGCGTCACAACCATCTCCTATGAGACTTGATTTTTTCTTTTTCATAATTTTACTTCCCGGTTTCAATTTTGTGTACATTAAAATGGGCCTTTTTCCTGGGCTTTGAGAAGTTACGATGATATCTCCTTGGCCCATTTCCACAACTTCCTCCTTCTCCGGGATTTTAGGAGTCGCTATCACTTCCTTCGATAACTCTCCATAATTAGAATTGCTCCCCTTTTCACTTTGCTGAAATTGAGGTTGTCCTTTATGATCCCAATCCCTATTTGTGTCATTCACATTTAATGGATTGATGGTTGTGCGACTGTTTGACTTCCCTCCGGCCATCGACATTGTGTCAAGTGATTTTTCCGGCGCTTGGCTGACCTTAGACACGTCCATCGTTTCTAACTTGTCATACGCTGGGTTCATTGCACTCTCAGTCTGTATGTTACTCGGCTCCATTATACAATGAGTGTTTGTATCGTTCGGATTCCACCTAGCTAGGGATCCTGCCCGTACCCATCTGCCCCAACGTTCATCTGATGTGCCTACTTCCTTCTTGCATTTAGTTTCTTCATGACCCAATAGTCCGCATTTGAAACAAATAGTAGGTAGGCGCTCATATTTGAAATCGAGCCATAAGGGATCCTTAAATCTTCTTTTCAAGTACATTCCTTGGCATAGTGGTTTGGACACGTCGACCGCTACTTTGATGCGTGCGTATCTCATTCTCGCCAGTTCGCCTCCTAACTTACAAATCTTGCATACATCCCCTGCATATGATGCGAACTGTGATAAGATTTTGTCTCTCATCATGCCGATCGGAAGATTGTGTATTTGCAGGTACAAATACAGTTTCTTGATCTCTATTTCATTTGGTGAGCTCTCAGGCTCCCACTCCTTCATGAGTATTATATTACCCATATAAGACCACGGTCCTCCCTCCAATACTTTCTCAAGGTCCTCGGCAAATTGAAATTTGGCCATTAAGAGATTTCTTGGAAGCTCCGAGAAGTTGACTTCACCTTTACACCGCCAAGCTTGTCTTAAGTTTGCTGCAATATCACCTTTGTTGAACCCTTTGCCAGACAGTAGTTTGAGGACGATTGTACTGCTCATGTCTTGCTCAACTTCATCCCAAACAGCATCATCAACCTCCAGCATCAATTTCCCTTTGAAACTGCTTGAGATTAAGTCCATAGTGTCATCTTCTGCCTCCATATTGGTAAATTGGAATAACCCTGATGAAGAGACGGATGATATAAGTAACAGTGAAAAATGAATAAGTTTAATGGCGAAGAGCGGATTTTTAATCCAGGCGAAAAGCTCCCTTGCGAAAAGAGAGAATATGGGGGACAGCGGAGTTGAAGCAAATCTTAGTATCTCATCAACATTTTATATACAAAGAAATCTCAAATTCAGAATCCGATTGGATTCATTTGATCCGATCCGCATCCACCCATGTCGGAATCCGATCTCCAAACCCCACTCATCCAATCCCCACATCAAATCATCACAATCCAGACCACCGAACCCGACTCGCCGGAGCAGCTTTACTCGCCGCAACTCCAACACGACGCCAACTCAGCGTCCCACTCCGGATTCGACAACCCTTTTGGGTTTATAGGCTCTAGGGATTTCTATGTTCCTGGGTCAACGACGGTCAACCCTTTTAAAAATCACACTGAGAGGATTGAAGGAGTGTACGAGTGGGTCAAGATTGTCATCTGCTTGCCGATTGCGCTGGCAAGACTTGTTCTTTTTGTGATATGTTTGACTATAGGGTATGTTGCTACTAAGTTAGCATTGCTTGGATGGAAGGATCGGCAAAATCCAATGCCTAGATGGAGATCTAGGGTTATGTTGATTACCAGATTTAGCACCCGGTTTATACTTTTTTCATTTGGGTGAGTTCACTCTCTCTCAGGTTTGTGTTTATTCAATTAATAGCAGAGAGGGTTTGTGCTGAACTGTGGGGTTGTTGGTAAAGAGTTGCACTTTTAAAGTCTGGTAGGTAGACTTCAGTGGACTAACTGAATTACGAGGTGTACAGGACTTGAGAATGGTAGATAGATATCTGAAGTTTAAGCACGTGTTTCATTTAAATTCCTTTGTTTTGAAGCAGTCTTGTTTTTGTCAGTTTGAATGTTGAGATATTGTTGTTGAAGTGAAGTGTCTTTGTAAGTAATGTGAGTTTGTAATAAAATGGGCTGCAGTTATCACTGGATTAAACGGAAAGGAAAGCCTGCGCCAAGACAAGTTGCTCCTATAATAGTGTCGAATCATGTGTCGTATATTGATCCTATATTTTATTTCTATGAGATGTGTCCAACTATTGTGGCCTCGGAGTCACATGATTCAATGCCATTTGTGGGCACTATTATTAGGGCAATGCAGGTATAGTCACTGAGTTGGGGCATTCCTGCATAAATATTTTTTAAGTAAGCTTTCGTAGTGTTGTTACAGATTTATATTTTTTCTATGTAGGTCATTTATGTCAACAGGTTTTCACCTTCATCAAGGAAACATGCTGTTAGTGAAATAAAGGTAAAAGGGTTTCGTTCTTTCTTTCTTCTCTTTTTTCGATCATTAAAACTGTTGCCTTATTTTGTTTGCAACAGTTCGCAAAGTTTGAATTGCTTGTTTATCGATGCATTGATATTATGTACGCTATTTGATATTGAGTATTCCGATCAAGGATCTGAATACAGAGAAAGGGCGGCTGTGGTACATTTCCTAGAGTGTTATTATTTCCTGAGGGAACCACTACCAATGGAAGGGCAGTCATATCTTTTCAACTTGGTGCCTTTATCCCTGGATACCCGATACAGCCTGTTGTAGTTCGTTATCCCCATGTACATTTTGACCAATCATGGTACCAATCAATCTAATTTTTTATCTTTATTCTCTATATCTAGGCAGACATTGTATTCTATATTTTGTTTGATTTGTATCTTACATTGTGTTTTCTTGACTAGGGGCCTTATCTCTCTTGGGAAGCTCATGTTCAGAATGTTCACACAGTTCCATAATTTCATGGAAGTATGTTCCCTCGTCTTTATTGTTATAGTGAACTATTACACCATTAGATAAGTTTTTATGTTGCCTATGTCTTTTGCTGATCTAATATATTTATATGGTTTAGGTAGAGTACCTTCCAGTTGTATATCCGAATGAGAACCACAAGGACCACGCAATACATTTTGCTGAGAAGGTAAGGTTTTATAATGCCGTATATGATGGTTCTAGTTTATTTGTGACTTGTGAGTTGCAATGGTATCCTTTCTTTTTCTTCTTTTAGCTCTTTATCTGATCCTTCTTTGTCCCAATTAAATGCGTGCAGACTAGCCATGCGATGGCATCTGCATTGAATGTAGTGCAGACTGGTCATTCTTATGGTGATCTGTTGCTGCTTACGAGAGCATCTCGGTCGAATCAGGTATGACATTCCCTGCTTGTTACTCGGTCTACTCTGATTGCCTGCCTGACTTATTTTATATTTGCGATTAGAATTTTTTGAATACTAGATCAGTAAATGTGATACTAAAGTATGTATCATTTGATTTGCAGAAAGATCTTTCAAATTATCTTGTGGAGATGGCTCATGTGGAATCGGTGTACCTGAACTGAAATGCTTGTTTAGTTTTTATGACCAAAAAATGGTATGACTTACGTGAATGCTGCTGGTTTTACATTTTGGCTTAGGTATTTCATTAAGCACTTTGGAAGCTACGGAATTCCTTGAACAGTTTTTATCTATGAACCCCGATCCAAGGTATCTCAGTTGAAATAGTTTTTGAGATTTTTTTTTTTTGGGATTCTTTTGCTGATAACATCTGATTTTTGCAGTGGTAGAGTGAACATTGAAGGTTTTCTAAAAGGAACAAAATTGAGGCCTTGCACTCTTTCCAAGAAGGTTAGATTCCCCTATAGAATTTAAGATCTTTGCTTTTGGCATAGTCTGATGGACACGGAACAAACATTACCGTAATTAACATGTCCTTGCTGTTGATTGCAGATATTTGAGTTCATTGATTTAGAGAATAATGGTTACATTAATTTCAAACAGGTACTTGACATTTTTTCTTTCCGGCGTAATATTGACCTAAATCTAAACTTTTGTAGTACTCATGTATTATTTTCTTTTATTGCTTGTAGTTCTTATGTGGATCAGCCCATGTTATGAAGCTGCCATTGTTCAGACAAGCCTGCGAACTAGCCTTCTCAGAATGCGATACATGTGGTAGCAATTGCATGTCGTTGCAAGATGTAAATACTTGTTTATCTTGTTCCACTGTACATTGTCAGTATTTATGTATCAGTCACCTTTCATACGCCAAATTTCTAAAGTTGCATTCTCTGACATCTTTTTGTTGCAGTTTAGAGAACTAACAATGCCTGCAATCGGGGATGCAACTGACGATGAGGTAAAAACTTACATTCCCTTCAAGATTCAACTGCAAACAGGATTTATATTGGATGTCATTTTAACTCCACTTTTATAACGCTTCAGATATCAGAGTTGTTCAATTTATTCGATTGTGATAGAGATGGAAAGGTCAGCATGGATGACTTCATACTCTGCCTGAGAAAAAATCCTCTCCTCATATCAATCTTCTCGCCTTATTTGACGCTCAACAAAGATTTATCAGAAAGATTGTGACAAATATTACAGTTACAGGTGCTTTAAGCTTTAAAAAATAAAAAAAATAAAAAACTGAAGCTTTAAGCTTAACAGAAATCAATCTCTGTATTATAAAATGTATTTAATCATTGCCTGAGCAAAGTTGCCGGGCCTGTGCACATGTCTAAAAGTATATGTTATTGTATAAACACAATAATTCATGAGAGTTACTGAGGTCTATCTCCGTCTAGTCGACGTGGAATAACTTATCTGCTGACATAATTTATTATTCAATAGGTATGTATCCATTTTTCATAATTCATATTCCAAAAACATGGCATAAGAAATTGTCAACGTTCAAGGAGCTTAATATTTTGTATTGTCTGATCGGCCATCTACATCAATTTTATCTCAACTACCGATTTCAAAATTTTATCCTTTCATTTTACTACTATTTCTCGAAGTCGTATTTAATTTAAAACATCATTGGATTAAGATAATCCTCTCCTACAGTTTACAGATCATGTTTTTTCAAATAATCTAATTAACAACGTTAAATCAAGAAAAGTCTTGATAAACTGTCATAATAAAAAGGTAAATTTCAGAAAACCATCCGTATAATAGGCATAATTACAGAAAATCACCCCCTCCAAAACGTATTTACAAAAAAACCACCTCTATAAATAGCTCCGTTAGCATTTCACCACCTCGTTACTATTCCGTTACATAAATTATTAAAAAAACTAAACATATTATAGTAAAATTAAATAAATTTATTTTTAAAAAATAAATTAAATTAAATTAAATTTCAGTATATTTAATTAAAATTCATAGTATTTAATTTAAGAATCATTTATGTATATTTAATAGGAAAAAATTTATAAAAAATTGAAGGGTTTATTTAAGAATCATTTATGCAACATAATATAAGATCTATTCAAACATGTAATCGCTATCAAGAAAAAACATGTAATCCTTATCAAAAAAATGTAATCGTATATTAATTATTTTAATATTATATAATCTATTGACTTTTAATCTTAATCCCTAAACCTTAAAATTATATTTCAATATATTACATTATTTTATGAATTAATGATATTAAATATTATTTCAGGATATAACAAATTTAAAGTTCATGAACCATAATACACTATTTCATGGACCAAAATATTTATATTATTTGATTTATGAAATAATACACTAATTTTATGAAACATAATATAATTTCATAAACCATATGATTTGAATATTTTGATTTAAGAAATAACGCATTAATTACATCATTTCATGAACTAATGATGAATATATTTTTAATATTAATAATTTCATAAGAAAATATTTGATTTTTTCTAAGTATAATGTTATTATTAAATTAAAAGTATAATATTTGAATTATTTCAATTGTTTACAAATTTTTTCTTATTATAATGTTATTATTAAATTAAAAGTATAATGTTATTATTAAATTAAAAGTATAATATTCAAACATTTGTCTTATAAATAAAGGGTTTTTTATCCAAAACCACCCTTATAATAAGGTGTTTTGCCATCAACCACCCTTATAATGCCTATTTACCAAAACACACCCTTATAAATTTTTCCGTTAGGGTTTAACCACCCAACGGCACTTCCGTTACTCAATCCGTTAGACTTTGATTTTTATATATTTTTATTAATTAAAAATAAAAAAATTTAAAAAAATTTAAAAAAATTTAAAAAAATTTAAAAAAATTTAAAAAAATTTAAAAAAATTTAAAAAATTTAAAAAATTTAAAAAATTTAAAAAATTTAAAAAATTTAAAAAATTTAAAAAATTTAAAAATTTAAAAAATTTAAAAAATTTAAAAAATTTAAAAAATTTAAAAAATTTAAAAAATTTAAAAAATTTAAAAAATTTTAAAAAAATTGAAAAAATTGAAAAAATTGAAAAAATTGAAAAAAAATTGAAAAAAATTATAAAAAACTAAAAAAATTACAAAATTTAAAAATTTAAAAAAAATTACAAAATTTAAAAAAATTTAAAAAATTTAAAAAAATTTAAAAAATTTAAAAAAATTTAAAAAAATTTAGTCATTCCTTATTTATAAAAAATTTCTTATTTAATATTGAATAATTTTCTACATTACAAAATGATTAAAATTAAATTATTTAGTCATTCCTTATTTATAATGATGGTTGATATGATGTTCTACAATCCTACGAAAACATATATTTTCTTCTTGAAACATTTCCTATGATGATTTTAATTATTTGTAATGTGTTACTCAAATTTATTCTATTTTCAAGAAAAGTCCAAAACTTAATTTATTAACATTTCTTTCTTTTTTTTATAAAAATTTATTAACATTTCCCACATAATTTTAAGTCTATTGACGGCATAAATAAAGATACCAATAATAATAAATTCAGTAGTACAGAAAAATAATAAATATTTTTATTAATTAAAAATTAAAACATTTCCGACATAATTTTTTAATTTTTTGCAATTTTTTTAGTTTTTTGTAAATTTTTTATTTTTTATTTTTTTATTTTTTTATTTTTTTATTTTTTTATTTTTTATTTTTTATTTTTTTATTTTTTATTTTTTTATTTTTTTATTTTTTTATTTTTTTATTTTTTAATTTTTTATTTTTTAATTTTTTAATTTTTTAATTTTTTAATTTTTTAATTTTTTAATTTTTTAATTTTTAAATTTTTTAATTTTTTAATTTTTTAATTTTTTAATTTTTTAAAATTTTTTTAATTTTTTTTAATTTTTTAATTTTTAATTAATAAAAATATATAAAAATCAAATTCTAACGGAATGAGTAACGGAAGTTCCGTTGGGTGGTTAAACTCTAACGGAAAAATTTATAAGGGTGTGTTTTGGTAAATAGGCATTATAAGGGTGGTTGATGACAAAACACCCTATTATAAGGGTGGTTTTGAATAAAAAACCCTATAAATAAATTAACGGTATAGTAAAACACATGTCAGCAATGTAATGCAAAGTCTATAAATTGAAGCCTTGGGTCTCATCAAGAAACTCACTCCTCAAAACTTGATCATATATCAAAACCGATCCTTAGAAAAGATGTCAACCCCTTGTTTCGATTTCGAAAGGGAGTTGCTGGAAGTACAAAAGAGAGCTCTGGAAGCCGACAAACTTCACCTGCAAGCCGATCAGGCCCAGTTAGAAGCTGACAAAGTTGAATTTGAAGCAACAAACATATGCGGAGCGAAGGTATCTAAGCAAGCGTTTGAAGCAGCCAAGGCGGAATTAGAAGCGGATAAACTTCAGTTGCAGGAAGAGAAGATTCAAGTGAGAGTTGTTCTTGATCAGCTGAAAGCTGCTAAGTCTCAACTTGAAGATGCTAAGTTACAAATGGAGACTGGTAGAAAGCAAATGGATCAAGCAAGGGAAGACTTGGTGAGTGCTCGAGGCCACCTCGAAGAAGCTCGTAATGCCGTGTTACCTTCACAGTCTTGATGATCTTGAACTTTTGTGTACTTTGCCGAGATGGGTTCGACAGTTGCACTTTGATAAATAACAGGGTTGAAGGTGTCCATCCATCATCTGCCCTGACGACTGCATTTTGCATTTTTCATAATATATGTTTGTTGTCAAAGCAGCTTCTAAGCAGCTATGTGCCTTGGCACATGTAATGTAATGTAATGGAATAAACTTGTTATTTGATCCAAGGAATAAGGAGCAATACGTCATTCTCTATTTATCCCAAATTTTTAACATGCAAGGTAAAAGGTAAAGATGTTGAATAATAAAAAGTTTAGTCGACAATTGGTATCGTATCAATTATCTGAATGTTGAATAATTTTAAATTTTGAATTATGATTCATAAGCTGATTTTTAAATCCAATTCACGATTGGTTGAGTATACGATTGGTGTACATTTTGTTTCATTATACAGTCAGTATTTATGTATCATGAGAATGTAAATACACAAAATTTATAAAGTTGCATTCTCTGAATGAAAATATTAGTTTTTTACATTTTTTCTTAAATTTTCTTTCCGCTGCTTTTTCTCGCATTCAAACAGATTGTAAATGACATTTTCTAATCGTGCGATATTAAACACTGTTAGCTCTATAATGGCGATTCCATTTTTAATTGAGTAGACGTATGATACTCATTCAAAACTCTATATTTATAATCATTGATTTGTGGAAAACATTAAACTATATTAATATAAATAAGGTTTCAGATCTTGATCATATGGCTGTTTAGAAAACAACCTAATGAACATGAATTTATTCATTATATAAGTCTACATTTCAACGAAAGAAAATAGTTTTAAATACCATAAAAATGAGACTAGCTAGCTTACATTTTCAGCAAATATCAAATAGGATGAAATGCCATTGAATTTGGCAGGAAATGAAGTTTTGCAGTCCCATGTGACTTAGTAAACATTATTGGATTAAGGTAACCTCAATTTTCTATGATTAGGGTCTTAATAACATCATTGAATCTTAATTAAAATCATAAGCTTAGCAGCCCCATATGTCTTAGAAAATAAAAGGGTTTGATCACAAGCGCGGCAAAACAATATTCAAATATTTGTATTATACAGAAATTAACGTTATTATAACACGTTAGTAATTCATGTCGAGTATATAAATTGAAGCCTTGTGTTTCATTGAGAAACTCACTCCTCACAACTTGATATATCAAAACTGACCCTTAGAAGAACATGTCAAGCGCTGAATTGAATTTCGAAAGGGAGTTCCTGGAAATCGAAAAGAAAAAAATAGAAGCTAGCAAACTTGTGTTGCAAGCCAATTGGATCAAGTTAGAAGCTGAAAAACGTCAATTTGAAGCACTATACATAGTCGGAGGAAAAGTATCCGATCAAGATTTGGAAGCTGTCATTGCGGAAATAGAAGTAGAGAGAAGTCAGGTAAGGGCAGAGAAGATGCAGCTAAGAGTCGATAAGGCTAAGACGAGACTGACAATGTCTCAAGTCGAACATGCTAAGGTAGAACTTTTGTTAAGTCGAATTGAAATGGATCAAGCTAAGTCACAACTAGAGATTGCTCGAGGCCATATCGAAAATGTTGAGTTCCCTTCAAAGTCTTGATGATCTTGAACTTGTGTGCACTTTGATTAATAATGTGGTTGAAGGTCTCCTTCGTCCGCCCCGACGACTTGTGTTTCAGTTTCCATTTTCCATTTCCCATTTCCATTTCCATTTCCATTTCCATTTCCATTTCCATTTCCATTTCCATTTCCATTTCCATTTCCATTTCCATTTCCATTTCCATTTCCATTTCCATTTCCATTTCCATTTCATTTCCATTTCCATTTCCATTTCCATTTCCATGACATATGTATGTTTTCTCTTGTCCAGCAGCGTCTATGTGCATTAGCACATGTAATTTAATAAATAAAGTAAAATATATATATAAATAAATAAATAAGTTTGTCATTTGGTTTTAGCAATACTCTCACGATCACGATTACAGTTCCTTCGAACACCTGCACACGTGCATTTTGAAAATTAAGCTATTTGCATTTTCGAATTAACTGTATGCACATTTTGAGCGATATTTGTGCACTTTGACTTTTACACCACGGTAATTTTTCAGGGTCTCAGATTCGTCTACTGGATCGCAATTGAGCGTATCCGTACTCTGACTTATTATCTCTTCTTGGTGCTTTTAGATTGATTTTTAAATAAATTAAATTGATTAATTTGTTAAGGAAAAACAAAAATGTGTTGAACAGGTTGGACTAGCTGAAACATTGATCATAAAATGGGCATTTTCGTAATTTGATAAACACGTTATCCTCGATGTACCGTATGAGTTACAGTGTTATCTCTATAGCCAAACGAGCGAGAATGTGAGTGAAAGTCTGCGTAGAGGACATCGCCGACGACGACGAGTATCTCATACGACGTCGTACACAACTCCAAACGACAGCGACAAAGCCAGAGTTTAGGAGAGAGAGAAGGCTGGACTCGCTGCTGCGTCGGCTCGGAAAACCAAAAGACAAATCTTACTCAGATTCACCAATTCTCTTCCAATAAAGCTGCAATTTTGACTTCCGAAATCGGCTTCTTGGCGGTTCTGTTTATTCACTTTGCACGAGTGATTGTGTTCCTGTTGCTAGATTAACCTTTATTCGTGAAGGTTTGAAGTTAGGCGAGTTGGTGTTAGATAAGCAGTTTGAGGCGATGAAGGTTGGTTTTTGAAAATTAGGGTTTTCAATTTTTTTACTGTCAGTGTTGTTGGAGGATGTGGTGCTGGATTGGTGGTTGTGTTTGAGTGTTGATTTGTTTATAGGGTGCAAAGGTACTGATGGTTGGAGCTGGAGGGATCGGATGCGAGCTTCTCAAAACCCTAGCTTTGTCTGGGTTTGAAGACATTCATATTGTGAGTTGGGATTTTATCTAAAAACCCTAGCTTTATTAGGAATTTTATTGATAGGAATGGAGTTGTTTTGTTACCTTTTTATCAAGGGCTTTGTTTGGTAAAATTTCCCTTTTTGAATGTTAAATTTTTGTGAAGTATGTTAACGGAATATTTTGGTTGTGTAAATAAAGGAGACTAGTATGGGTTGTTAAGATATGATTCCTGCCTTTTAATGAATATCATTGAATGTAGCTCTAGGCAAGATCAGACGTTTTCCGACTGGGTAGAAGTCTTTACAATGCCTCCATGTTCTGTATCGCTACGGTTTATGTGATTTTCAGCTTTTCCTCGTTACTTCTGTTAAATGCTTGTTTTATACTCGTTTCAGAGCATCTCAAATTAACTTTAGCTTATCTGTGATATTTTTTTTTTATTTTTGATATGAAATGTTTTAAATCGAATCAAATAAGAGCTATCTGTTAAGTAAATATGTGAATGGCTGGACCAAAGATTGTTACACGTACGTGACTAACCACAACATCAATGTTGGTTTGATGGTGATATTTTTCTGTAGTTCTGCTGGCTTCTCAACTAGTCTTGTGGAAAAATGAATTATTTTCTTCTATCTTAAAAGTGAACAACTTTATCATACTTATGTATGCAGATTGACATGGACACGATTGAAGTTAGTAACCTGAATAGACAGTTTCTCTTTCGGAAGTCTCATGTTGGGCAATCAAAAGCCAAGGTAGATTATTCAACTTTAAACATTTTCCTTAGCTTATTTGATGTTTTGTTGCCTACTATGAATTGAAGAAAAGAATTATCACAGGTTGCAAGGGATGCTGTCTTAAGATTTAAGCCGAACATAAGTATTACTCCATATCATGCCAATGTCAAGGATCCTACGTTTGACGTAGACTTTTATAAGCAATTTAATGTTGTGCTTAATGGGCTAGACAACCTGGATGCAAGAAGGCATGTAAATCGACTATGCCTTGCTGCTGATATTCCTCTCATTGAAAGTGGGACTACTGGATTCCTTGGGCAGGTTAAGCTCCCCTTTTTAGTGTTAATGCTCATTTACATTTGCATACGTGTGTGTGTGAATCTTTCTTTCTGCATCACACAGTACTCTATGTGCAACGTAGTGATTGGTTTTTCTTCAGATCATTTTGCTGAGATGAAAATTAGTATCTTGCTTAACATTTCTTTTGGAATCTTTTTATCTTGGGTACAGGTTACTGTTCATATCAAAGGGAAAACAGAATGCTACGAGTGCCAGCCAAAAACTGCTCCTAAAAGCTATCCTGTATGTACCATTACGAGCACCCCTTTAAAGGTAACAGTGCTCTTTGAACCTTTATTTATTTATTTATCTTGCCACGAGGGAGTTACATGAGTCTCTTAATGCACACCTTGGGTTGTAGTTGCAGCTTTAAATTTACAGCATCAACGTTGTCTTCATATTACTTCTTATTTGATAACATCCTGGTGCTTTTTACTTTATCTACCAAATACACCCATTTTAGATTATTATATAATCAGATATATACTGGGTAGGTCAAGGATTAAGTTGGCAAATAAATTTTATATTATTCACTGGTACTCCTTGATTTTACAGTTTGTTCACTGCATCGTTTGGGCTAAGGAGCTCCTCTTTGCAAAATTATTTGGGGACAAGAATCAAGATAATGATCTGAATGTCCGTTCTGGTGGTGCATCAGGGTCTTCTGATCATGTGGAGGATGTATTTGAGCGAAAAATGGAAGAAAACATTGAGCAATACGGGAGGAGAATATATGACCACGTGTTTGGTTACAACATTGAGTTAGCTTTAGCAAATGAGGAGACTTGGAAAAACCGTACTAGACCAAGGCCAGTATATAGTAGAGATGTGCTGCCCGATCAACTTTCTCAAACGCAACACAATGGGCATGCTGAATGCGATTCTGCAGTGTGCCATCCATCGTCTGTATCAGCAATGTCGTCTCTTGGCCTGAAAAATCCACAAGAGATATGGAGTCTGACAGAAAACTCTAAAATATTTTTGGAGGCTTTTAAATTATTTTTCTCTAAAAGAGAGGAGGTTAGTCTTTAATCTTTTAAATTCAATCATTGTTTGTTAATTTTTTGCTTAAAAATTACCTTGTTCCATCTGCCATGCATAGGATGTTGGGAACCTTGTTTTCGATAAAGATGATCAGTTAGCAGTTGAGTTCGTAACAGCTGCTGCTAACATTCGTGCTTCTTCTTTTGGAATCCCGCTTCATAGCTTATTCGAAGCTAAAGGGATTGCTGGCAACATCATTCATGCTGTTGCAACCACAAATGCCATTATTGCAGGGCTGATTGTAATAGAGGCGATGAAAGTTCTGCAACATGATGAAAATAATTACCGGTAAAGTTTCATAAATGCATAGTAAATAGTCATGCTGCATACAGTTGTTTAGTTTCATATATTTATTTTTCAGTGTTATTTGGGTTTCATGTACTGTAGGACAACATATTGTCTGGAGCATCCGTCAAGTAACATGCTTCTCATGCCCATTGAGCCATCTGAACCAAACAAATCATGCTATGTTTGCTCTGAGGTTATTCTGTTTTATAATATTACTCCTTTTCAATATTCAACGTTGAAGCTGTGTTTCTAACTGAATCCATGTAATTAATTTACAGTCACCGCTGCTGCTTGAAATAAACACAAAGCGATCCAAGCTGGGTGACTTTGTTGATAAGATTGTTAAAGCAAAGCTTGGCATGAACTTGCCTATAATCATGCATGGATCAGCACTTCTTTATGAAACTGGTGAGGATCTGGATGATGTCATGGTGGCTATATACTCGGCAAATCTTGAAAAGGTGGGCATTCTTTTATATGAATCATTCTCCTTCATTTGGCGTTCCCAGTTGGTAAGAATGGGGTGACTCTTTGCTTGTATAGATGCTATCACAATTTCCTACCCCAGTCACTGGTGGGAGTATGCTTTCAGTCGAGGATATGCAACAGGAATTTACATGCAAAATTAATATCAAACACAGGTATTTTAGTTTCTAATATTTGTAGGTTTATATTTACAGACCTAAATTACAACAGACTACAACTAATGCAGCTAATCCTTATCAGTGCCCTCATGTTTTGCATGACTTTTATCATTGTACAGAGAAGAATTTGACGAGGAAAAGGAACCTGATGGTATGGTTCTTTCTGGCTGGACACAAGCTCCTCCTGCACGAAAGGAGGATAAAGCGCCAAATGGGAAAGACAAAGAAACTACATCTTTAACAGAACCTGTGAATGCAGACTCAGATGATGAGTTCGAAATATTAACAGAGAAACCCGAGCCTGTAGCGAAGAAAAGAAAGCACTTGGTGACAATAGATGAAAATGAAGATGAGACCCTTCATGGGCATGCAGATGGCAATCTTGATGTCAAGAAGAAAAAGCTGGTATAAAAGCATGAGCGACACATATGACCTAAAGATTAGTTCTTGGTGGTAAGTGATAACCTAGCAGTTTTAATCAGTAGCGAAGTCGTACATTTTTGAATTAGAAAATATTTTTCCCTCACCCAGCCATGGATTTTGAGTCGGAACAGTTAGAGTTCTTGACCTGATTACCACGATCTCTTTTAGAGTTTCGTGTTAAGCTGATCGGAATGATTTGAACCTCAGAGATTGCATCTCTTAGACAAACTTGTTGTGATATGTAGCATCAGTGATTTCCACAACTTGATCTTGCTCTAACGAAACTTCTCTTCCAGTTTGTCATGTTTTCTGGTTAGTGAGCAATATTTTGATTCAGGTCTGTCGAGTCAAAATTACTCATACACCCCTAAACTGCGTTACTTTGGTTTGCTTAAGTTGAAACAAAAGAAGTCATTTTCAACTTATCCAAATTGTGCAGTCTGTCTTCCTAGTACTGGACTGTCACACTGTGGATGTCCTGTTTTTGAGACCACGCATGAGCGGCTCAAAATCCTTAAAAGCTTTTGTACGCATTTTGTACCAGATCTGTGTAGATAAACATGCATGAATTTCTCCTACTGCATCTTGACGTGTCTTCTCACTCTGTCATCATTTCATCAACTCTTTGTGGTTCATATCGATCCCAAGGATACAGATAAACAGACACAGACAGAGCCTGAGCTTGACTGGTGCAAAATGAATTGGATCGTATGAAGTGGACGTAAGACCGATACTCGACATGATGTGTCATAGTAACTTAATCTCATTTTCAACCGTTGATTCACAAAATACGTTTCAAATCAATTCTCCAATTTGGGAAACTAAGGATTTCTCTCATGCAGACATCTGCATGTTTCTGCATGCTACCAAACTCATTCGAATATCAAAACGTTTTGAGATATTGATTTTCTGCATTCATTACTTGAGTTTGAAATCTCTAACATGACGTATGCTGTTGTTGGACACGATCGCGACTTGCATTGTTGAAATGTTTGGTACACATGGGGTGCGCTTCCATATGGTATGGATATGGATCGAGTCAGATCTGAATTAATTATTGCACCATTCTTTAGTAGTTAACGTGTCTCTTGTCTATGGAGACATTCCAAATTACAAACATCCAATTCCTTGGTACCTCTAAATGTCCCCAAGGACACTGACAAGTGCTACAACATTGTTCACAATAATAATGTGGGTCGATCAAATTGACGTCGTTTTAATACTCAAAAATGATTTCTGGTCAGATTGAATATGAAAATGTGGTTTTGAATAAATCAAATAATTAAGAAATAAATCGATGGTGTGTGGATTTGGTAAAAATGCCAGTTGAGTTTTTTAATGGAAAATATCAGTTGAGTTTTTTTTTGAGTTAATTGCAAGATGTTTGTGGCTGGGATTCTCGTGAAATTTCACATTTTCACATTTCACAACCACAAGTTCAAAACATCCTTTTTAAGCAGACACATTGGTTGTTCTTCACACTCTCACTCGATCACTTCGATCAGAATTCGCACTCTTTTCTTAAATCTCCAATCTTTCTCATCTGGGTTTCGCGTTTCCAGTCTCAAGATCGTACCTTTTTGAAGTCTAAGTAAGTTCACTTTTTTGACATTGGACGATTATACCGATGATGTTGTGAAATCATTGCATGTTCAAATTGCTGCCTTTCAGCTTAGATGATGTTGATTTTGTTTAAAGACTTGAACTTTTGAAAGGGTTTACTCCAGTTAAGATTTATGTTTTGTGACTTTGTGTTGATCTAAAAAAGTGTCACCTTTGAGTAATCTGCACTAGTTTGCCTTCTTCATGTTCTCATTTCCTTTTAGTATGTTCAACTCTTTGATGTCCTTGATGTCAAATGATTTGATATAATTGATGTGGTTGTGATTATGTTATTGGTATGACTGAGTGATTTAATGTTGTTTTTGACTGTAGGTTAATTAATTGCTGCTGGTTTAATGGATGCAAGTTGCGTGATTTTGAAACCGAGGATTGGGATTAACCATCGGGAATTTATCGGGGAGGATTTGAAAGGAAGTGTGAATAGTGGTGCTTGGGGAACTCAGCTCTCCAGAGGCTTCCAAACTGTAAAGAGGGTGGCAAAGTTTAAACCTGGTGTTGCTCATTCCGTCTTGATAACCAACAATCCTACCAAGACCGCGGTATGTCAAAAACATTGATGTATAAAATTGATGAATCATTTTTATGTTTGTTACAAACTCGCAAATCTGCTTGTTTATGTCAGTTTCATAGAAAAACAGTTGATGGTTAAGATAATAATGTCTTATTTGCTTGTCGAATATTGGTCAAGTGTCTTGGAACTGGTCACATTCTCCTTAAGAATATGAATGATACAAGAAACTAGAGTTAATTCGTATCGTGTTGCGTTTCAGCCTGTTCAAGCTCCGGTGTTTCCAAGAAAGAAAGCGGATCCAAAAAATGTGGCGTCCATAATTCTCGGAGGGGGTGCAGGGGCTCAGCTCTTTCCACTCACAAGCCGAAGAGCCACACCTGCGGTAAGCATTTACATTAACCAAATATTTGTAACTATTTTCACTTGTATCTTAATATGTTGCGTATAATGATATGCAGGTTCCAGTAGGCGGATGCTACAGGCTTATAGATATCCCAATGAGCAACTGCATCAACAGCGGTATAAACAAGATATTTGTGTTGACTCAGTTTAATTCCGCTTCACTCAACAGGCATATATCTCAAACATATTTTGGAAATGGTGTGAGTTTTGGTGAGGGTTTTGTGGAGGTACCAGAACTTGAGTTTTTCACTTTGTTGAAGTACTTTTGGCGTCACATCTAGGTATTTCATTTACACATATTATTGTAACAGGTGCTTGCAGCAACTCAAACTTCTGGAGAAGCAGGAATGAATTGGTTCCAAGGGACTGCGGATGCTGTCAGGCAGTTTACTTGGGTCTTCGAGGTCCGTATTTAGCAACTATTTTATGATCAATTGCTGCTTAGCTACTCTAGTATTTTATTGGGTGATCAGTATAACAGGATGCCAAGAACAAGAATATTGAAAATGTATTGATCCTAGCTGGGGATCAGCTCTATCGCATGGACTACATGGACTTTGTTCAGGTTTGAAATATTAATTCTTTTTTGTTGCGAAATCACTCAAAAAATGAATTTTCATAGTTGATAATGATTTACATGATCTCTCACTCATGGGCAGAACCACATAGACCGGAATGCCGATATTTCAGTTTCATGTGTACCTGTGAGGGAAAGGTTTGTTTGTTTTCCGCATTTCTTTTTTACGTATGATAACTCACTAGATGACTTATTGCCTTATTGTTAGCCAACCTCCAACTCACTTCGTGGAATGTTTTCATTGTGTTCAGTCGTGCATCGGATTTTGGATTGATGAAAATTGACAGCAGGGGGAGAATCATTCAATTTTCAGAAAAGCCGAAGGGTCCTGACCTGAAAGCAATGGTGAGGAGCATTTGAGACTTCACATCTACACTGAAAAATAAACTTGTTTGTAAGTCTTATTTGATTATGGCTCTGAATGACTTACAGGAGGCAGACACCACTCTTATAGGTTTGTCGCCTATGGAAGCTGCGCAGAAGCCATTTATTGCATCAATGGGAGTTTATGTGTTCAAGAAGGACGTGTTGCTAAAACTTCTGAAATGGAGTTATCCAACAGCTAATGACTTTGGTTCTGAAATAATTCCCTCATCTCTAGCCGATCATGCCGTGAATGTAAGACTAAATTTAATATTTAGTAACTGAACCCAGTTACGCATTTATTTATCCGGTGCTTCCGGAGTGTCAGATAGTGGTATCTCTTAACTTGTTCAAATTCAGCAGGCTTACATATTTAGAGACTACTGGGAGGATATCGGAACCATACAGTCTTTTTACGAGGCTAATCTGGCCCTGGCAAAAGAGGTTACTTCAAGTGTTTTTTTCTTCATGTTTCAATTGACCTTAATTTTTTCATTTTCTAGGAATGACATACCATACCAAGCATCTTTACGCCACTGTTTCTTGCAGAATCCTCCATTTGAATTTTACAACCCAAAAACTCCAATATTCACATCACCGCGGTTCTTACCTCCAACAAAAATTGACCGCAGTCGGGTAAGGCCACATATTTGAATTGCGGTCTATCCTTAGTGCGCAATTTGTGCAGTGCAGTGCATATCTCAACTTAGCTTATTTACAGATAGTGGATGCCATAATATCACATGGATGCTTCTTGAGGGAATGTGTTGTGCAACACTCTATAGTGGGTGAACGCTCGAGATTGGACTATGGCGTCGAGCTTAAGGTGAATTACTTGGTGATTTATTATTCGACTGAATCATAATTATATCTTTAACTTGTGCGTTTTCCAGGATACCTTAATGATGGGTGCGGACTATTACCAAACAGAATCTGAAATTGCAGCCTTGCTCGCAGAAGGAAAGGTTCCCATCGGAGTTGGAAGTAACACAAAAATCAGGTAATTGAATAAACTCCAAGAGTCCAAGATAATATTCAAAAATACAAAACTCTATATGGCAGTCATTTCTCACTATTTTGTTCGTCTTGTTTTTAAGGAACTGCATCATCGATAAGAACGCCAAGATTGGGAAGAATGTGCTCATCATGAACAAAGATGTAAGCACATATTCTCCCCTTCATTCTAAACATCATTCCCAAACTTACCAATATCAAAGTTTCAACATCAAAACTATCCTTAATTCAAAACTATAATATTTTGCAGGGCGTTCAAGAAGCAGACAGAGCAGAAGATGGATACTACATTCGTTCAGGGATCACCATCATAATGGAAAAGGCAACCATCCCAGATGGAACCATCATATAACATTGTTCCCAGCCCAGCAGCTAGAGAACCTTAGTTTATGCATGAAGCCACAACAGCAAAACCTTCGTCGAAACTCGTATAACTAGTACTACTTCCTCCTGTGTATGGAACCACAGATCACCAAATAGTTCCTTGTGCTTGTTTTTCAAACATAGAAGTTATGCAAGTCTTATTTATAGTCTTTGTGAATTTCATTTGATAAGATTACATAAATTTTGGTTCAGCAAATCAGTGTTGCATTCAATGAACAACTCTATGCACACAAGGCCTCTTCTTGACCTCAGAACTTATTGCACCACAAACCAAATAAAAAGCTTCCAAACATCAGAAGTTAACATGTTGGAAGATCTTTAGGAGGAGGCAATATGGACTGGCCTGCTCCTTTCCCATTCTCCACCACAAATGCTGTCTTCAATCCCCACATTGTATGCAACTCCAGATGACAATGCATGAACCAAACCCCTGGATTGTCAGCTCTAAACCTTATAGCAGTCCATCCACCAGTGGGAACTCCAACAGTGTTTCTCTCAAGAGGATCAACCAAGTTGTACTTAGCAGGGTCAGTTTTGGGATTAAAATTCCCAATTCCACTTCCAACAACAAAAAAATTATACCCATGAAGATGGAAAGGATGTGATTCAACAGTTAGTAAATTTGTGTCTTGTAACACTAACTCTATTGTAGAGTTATATGCAAGTTTGCTCAGCCTTGTGCCTTTAGCAGTACCCAAGTTAGCCGTTAAAGGTGCACCGGTGTAGTTAAACGGTTTGGGAGGATTGTCAGGGAAATCTGTCCGAAACACGCCTTTTACGTCGAAGTAATGAGCTTGGAGAAGTGCAACCTGTGGCATTATGAAAGAAATGTTGTTGAGTGAAGCTGTGAGTTGAGTTCCATTTAGACATGTTTGGCATTGGTTCACACCCAACCCGATCGTGTAAAACAAATGTCTATCGACATTTAAAGGTACGTTGGCCGGATATTCCTTCGAGTTCAAGCTACGAAGCTTGGAAGTATAGTTTAAGGCAAAAGAAGTGTCATTTGGTAAAGGGAGGAATGGAACAGTAGGGAAGATTGTGTTTGGGACATTCTTGTATTGGAATATAGCCATGGCTGTTTTGTTGTCTACGGACAATGGTGCATCCATGAAAGGTCTTGCACCCATGTAGTATCGGCCTGGAGGTTGTGTGGCTTGGACTAGGACATTGGTGGTTTGACCCGGTCCTAAAAGTATGGCATTTGTAGCGAATGGTTTTGTGTACACAGCATCAATTTCCACAACAGTTAAGGTGTGGTTCGCTATAGCGAAGAAGAGCTCGTCGTTGAGTGCAGCGTTGATTATCCTTAGTAGGTATGTTTTTCCTTGTTCCACTTCCATCACATATGTATCTGAAAAAACCAGAACAAGTTTTAAAGTTGCATGACATCTATCTTCAAGTGTTAAAATGTTTTTTGTGACAGTTTTTAAGCTTACATTTTTCGGAACATGGAAAAAGAGGTCCTGGCTTTCCATTGATTGTGTGTGCATCAGACATGTTTGGTGGCAGACCCAACTGGTTTCCTTGCTTGACAACCTCCTCCACATCATTGTTCCACCATTCACCTAAGATGAGGTTGGATTCTTGATAGGGCTGTGGAAAAGGGAAAGGAGTTCCTTGTTTAGGCAAGATGACAATAGCACCATAGACAGTAGCTCTAAGCCATAAAATGTGTGCATGCCACCAAAGTGTCCCTCTTTGGCCTGAAATGGTCATGTTATACATGTAGCTTTGGCCTCGTTGGATCGGACATTGAGTTATATACGCCGGTCCATCTGCCCATCCGTTGCGAAACTGCTTCAGTCCATGCCTATACAAATTCATGCCATTTTCAAGTACTTAGAAATTATTCCAACATAAATCAGAGCAGAAACTTCAGATCATATGAAACACAGACCAGTGGATTGACATGTTGTATTGGGCATGGTTTGTGACATTGATGATCACATTGTCTCCATCTCTGGCGTACACCGTTGGCCCTGGGAAAAGGCCATTTACAGTAACTATAGGCTTTGCATGGCATAGCCTGCTCACATTAGTAACCTTGACCTGCATATACACATTGTAGAATTAAAACATTCATAGTAAGAAAAAACAGAACAAAGAATGTCAGCAATGGTGCACATTGTTCATCAACTTACATCGAAATTATACGTCTTGACGGCCGCTTCAGCAAGACTAGCATACATCCAGAGAACACAACATCCCCATATGATAATATTCTGCTTGAAACCCATGTTTGAGGCTTCAGGTAAGTCTCCGATCGACAGTAAACGATGAATCAAGGATTGATGAGATGATGAGAATGAGAGTACTTGTGTTAGGATTCCATGGTCTATATAGCATGAATTATAAGAACAAATTTTAGTACTTAATGGTTGCTATCAGATTCTGGTAACAATAGGGACAACATTGTTGATCAAGATTTTTGAAGCATGAAACAACAAGAGGATGTGGATGAGGATGTTTGCATATGTTGTATAGCTTTAAAGCAATGTTGAAGATAGACTGAGATAAGGACTTGTGCACATTAAACCAAACTTGAAGCCTGAAAGAGCATTAATTATATTACTTGATCTTAGCTTCTTTCTTCAAGAATTTGAAGAGCTGGAGGAGTTGAGAGGTACATGCAGCCAAAGATTTAACTTGCTTTGCCAACTTTACTCCAAAGGAAAGATTCATGAACCACTTTTTTCAATTTTTCCGTCCAATAAATATACTTCAAAAATAAACAACAAATCCATTGTCGTCCAGTGGTTAGGATATCTGGCTTTCACCCAGGAGACCCGGGTTCAATTCCCGGCAATGGAATTTTTTGTCAATTATTTTTTTTGCATAATTTTGGTGCTTAATTTGCTGAATAGTAACTGAAATATAGGAAATGGCATGCAAAACATATTTGTACAAAGTCACAACACAGCATCAACATCAGTTGTCCTACTTCCATATATTCTGTTATGGATAATTACATGCTTACTTGAAGTTATGATCAGAGCCTGAAAGTGGAAGCTGAAGTGAAGTCAAGCAGTGATTGTCTAGACTCTAGAGCTTTAATACTTCCTGGTCAGCTGGAGGTGGGTTCTTGGGAGAACGGATAAAGCTTACTTTTAAGAGGGTGTTTGCAGAATCGAGAAGCTCAAAGATGCACATATCACCTTCTTTTAGACAATTATCTGCCACAAACTGATACCATCCCGTAGTCAACTTGCTTTGATAATGAGTGGAAATGATGCGGACCTTCCATTGTTTTCCTTCTAGGTTTTGTAGTGTAACATTGCCTGATGATTTTTGGAGATACTTGGATGCAAAGTTGGCTGGAATGTTCTGCAAAGATGGAAGTGTTTAGAGTAATTTTAACAGAAATGACAAAACATCTGTTTGCGAGAAAAAAATATGCCGAGTCAGGAACTTACGAGTAGGGCTTTCTTTTGGACATATGAAAATCTCATATGAATCATGCAGTAGGGATTAATAGGAGCGTTGGAAATGGCAGACAGCTGAACTGTCTTTCGTTTCTTTTGCACTTTCCCAGTATCTGATATGGAGTTGAGCGCATCAGCTGTGGTTATATCCACTTTCTGTCGGGATGGAACACTTGTGGGCACAGTATCATTGAGGAGCTCAGCAGTTTTTATTTCCACTTTTCGCTTCACTGGAGTGTGTAGATTGAGCTGGCTGGCTGGTGGTTTATTCACGGTGTTATCTGGTAGCTGTGTTTTTGAGTAAAGTTTGTCTGGTTCTGGAAGTTTTTTGTTGTCGCCTCTATCTGTCATGGTTATCATATGACTGACCCCTTGAGGTTTCGCAGCTGTGGTTAAGCTATTCACTTCCGGTTCATTGCTTTCTATCTTTGATAAATGTATCTCTGACTCTGAGGTCAGCTCCTTCTTGCCTAAGGGATTGACTTTTTCCACTACAAACCCTGAGAGATCTTTCCCGGGAGTTGTTGGCTGTGGATTTTTTGATTTCCTTATCTTACTATGTTTCTTATCCTTAAATGGCATGATGTTAGCCCTATAATATCCGGGAGTTACGTCCTTGACCAACATATTCGGACCTGGTGATCCAACTCCATCCAACGGCTTTGCTTCTTTTTCTACTCCACCTTCGTCATTCTGTGGCGATAGAACACAACCAGTGCCAGGCGTTTGTTGTGAAGACTTGGCAAATCCTGGAGGAGGCAAGTCGGACTTCTTATGGGTGTCGTAGTTTGCAGGATCAGTATAGCTAGTTGCTAAACAAGGATTCCCTTTTTCAATATTTTTGGATCCCGATTTTTTCTGGGTTACATCTTTTCCAGACTCCATGCACTTCTTCACCAAACATAGTTTGCCCCTCCCATTCATCTCAGAAACTGGCCTCTTCAGGGTGCAATCATTCACAAGCTTCTCGCTCTCCCTTAACGAACACTGCTTCTCATGTTGAACTTCATCAGGGCCACTTTTATCAATCATATTTTGGGAGAGAAATTCAGAGCGCAACTCACTCAACTTTGACTGTAGAATTTCACGAATGATACCGGATATTTGTTGTGACCGTGACGCCATATCAGCTGATCCCTGTGAAGCCAAACAAGGCATTTTCTGAGTGCAATCATTTCCAGCCTCCAAACCAATGGTTACCGACTGAAACTTGCTTTCAGTAACTTGAGCAGATGCCAACTCCTCATTGTCATCATTCCCAGACTTCTGACATTCAGCCGGTAAACACAGCTTCTTTTCCTTAACTTTCACAGAATCCAACTTCTTCTGA